>JBAMJV010002803.1:0-70786 GCA_037951105.1 Echinarachnius parma | reverse complement strand
ATCTGCTAGTACATCATCGATCGATTTAATTTAATACAGAGAGCCAGCTCGCGCGTACGCGTCCGTTCAGTGCGATCCCAATGTGTAAGCTTCAAACATTCGAAGGAGATTTTTTAATACATAGTCCGAGAGTAAAGGCCAGCATTTCGGGCTTACTGTCAACGCAGAGGGTGGGGTAAGATCTAGGGGCTGTTTGGGGTGAGAGGTCGAAAGGGGGGGAATTGAAAAAGTCGTGTTTTATAATGAAGTTGAAATACATTGTAAATTAGGTAAGCAAATATCATTGCATATTTTCACTAATTACAGTAGTCGGTGATATGTGGAATCATGTAATTTGCACTCATTACTCAGTGCACGAATTTGAGAGGGGGGGGGGGGGGGGGACCTTTTAGAAAGGGGATGTTGTGCAGAAAACACCCCCGACAGTAACATTACCCTCATATACCACACTCAGATACTAGGACCATTAATCTACGGCATAATTTAGCCCTCACCCCGAACTTTCAAGGGCACGCCTCCAATAAATCATACTGCTTTGTGTCAATGCGAATGTTACTACGTGCTTCTATGTGAGTATTATTGTGTGTGCGCTTCCGCATGTTGGGGGAATCGACCACTCATCATATCCCCGCTCGCTCTCTGTATACTACATAATTTGACACTCTTTGGTCCTCCCATCTGCTAGTACATCATCGATCGATTTAATTTAATACAGAGAGCCAGCTCGCGCGTACCGCGTCCGTTGGTGCGATCCCAATGTGTGAGCTTCAAACATTCGAAGGAGATTTGTTTAATACATAGTCCGAGAGTAAAGGCCAGCATTTCGGGCTTACTGGTCAACGCAGAGGGGGTGGGTAAGATCTAGGGGGCTGTTTGGGGTGAGAGGGTCGAAAGGGGGGAATTGAAAAAGTCGTGTTTTATAATGAAGTTGAAATACATTGTTAAATTAGGTAAGCAAATATCATTGCATATTTTCACTAATTACAGTAGTCGGTGATATGTGAATCATGTAATTTGCACTCATTACTCAGTGCACGAATTTGAGGTGGGGGGGGGGTGGGTGGGGGGGGACCTTTTAGAAAGGGGATGTTGTGCAGAAAACACCCCCCGACAGTAACATTAACCCTCATATACCACACTCAGATACAGGACCATAATCTACGGCTAATTTAGCCCTCCCCCGAACTTTCAAGGGCACGCCTCAATAAATCATACTGCTTTGGTCAATGCGAATGTTACTACGTGCTTCTATGTGTGTATTATTGTGTGTGCGCTCCGCATGTTGGGGAATCGACCCACTCAATTCCCCGCTCGCTCTCTGTATACTACATAATTTGACACTCTTTGGTCCTCCATCTGCTAGTACATCATCGATCGATTTAATTTAATACAGAGAGCCAGCTCGCGCGTACCGCGTCCGTTAGTGCGATCCCAATGTGTGAGCTTCAAACAGTCGAAGGAGATTTTTTAATACATAGTCCGAGAGTAAAGGCCAGCATTTCGGGCTTACTGGTCAACGCAGAGGGGTGGGGTAAGATCTAGGGGCTGTTTGGGGTGAGAGGTCGAAAGGGGGGGAATTGAAAAAGTCGTGTTTTATAATGAAGTTGAAATACATTGTAAATTAGGTAAGCAAATATCATTGCATATTTTCACTAATACAGTAGTCGGTGATATGTGAATCATGTAATTTGCACTCATTACTCAGTGCACGAATTGAGAGGGGGGGGGGGACCCTTTTAGAAAGGGGATGTTGTGCAGAAAACACCCCCGACAGTAACATTACCCTCTTATACCACACTCAGATACAGGACCATAATCTACGGCTAATTTAGCCCTCCCCCGAACTTTCAAGGGCCACGCCTCAATAAATCATACTGCTTTGGTCAATGCGAATGTTACTACGTGCTTCTCAGTGTGTATTATTGTGTGTGCGCTCCCGCATGTTGGGGGAATCGACCCCTCATCATATCCCCAGCTCGCTCTCTGTATACTACATAATTTGACACTCTTTGGTCCTCCCATCTGCTAGTACATCATCGATCGATTTAATTTAATACAGAGAGCCAGCTCGCGCGTACCGCGTCCAGTTGGTGCGATCCCCAATGTGTGAGCTTCAAACATTCGAAGGAGATTTTTATAAACATAGTCCGAGAGTAAAGGCCAGCATTTCGGGCTTACTGGTCAACGCAGAGGGGTGGGGTAAGATCTAGGGGCTGTTTGGGGTGAGAGGGTCGAAAAGGGGTGGGAATTGAAAAGTCGTGTTTTATAATGAAGTGAAATACATTGTAAATTAGGTAAGCAAATATCAATGCATATTTTCACTAATTACAGTAGTCGGTGATATGTGAATCATGTAATTTGCACTCATTACTCAGTGCACGAATTTGAGGGGGGGGGGGGGGGGGGACCTTTTAGAAAGGGGATGTTGTGCAGAAAACACCCCCGACAGTAACATACCCTCACCATATACCACTACTCAGATACAGGACCCATAATCTACCGGCTAATTTAGCCCTCCCCCGAACTTTCAAGGGCACGCCTCAATAAATCATACTGCTTTGGTCAATGCGAATGTTTACTACGTGCTTCTATGTGTGGTATTATTGTGTGTGCGCTCCGCATGTTGGGGAATCGACCCTTCATCATATCCCCGCTCGCTCTCTGTATACTACATAATTGACACTCTTTGGTCCTCACCATCTGCTAGTACATCATCGATCGATTTAATTTAATACAGAGAGCCAGCTCGCGCGTACCGCGTCCGTTGGTGCGATCCCAATGTGTGAGCTTCAAACATTCGAAGGAGATTTTTTAATACATAGTCCGAGAGTAAAGGCCAGCATTTCGGGCTTACTGGTCACGCAGAGGGGTGGGGTAAGATCTAGGGGCTGTTTGGGGTGAGAGGGTCGAAAGGGGGGAATTGAAAAAGTCGTGTTTTATAATGAAGTTGAAATACCATTGTAAATTAGGTAAGCAAATATCATTGCATATTTTCACTAATTACAGTAGTCGGTGATAATGTGAATCATGTAATTTGCACTCATTACTCAGTGCACGAATTTGAGAGGGGGGGGGGGGTGGGGACCTTTTAGAAAGGGGATGTTGTGCAGAAAACACCCCCGACAGTAACATTACCCTCATATACACACTCAGATACAGGACCATAATCTACGGCTAATTTAGCCCTCCCCCCGAACTTTCAGAGGGCACGCCTCAATAAATCATACTGCTTTGGGTCAATGCGAATGTTACTACGTGCTTCTATGTGTGTATTATTGTGTGTTGCGCTCCGCATGTTGGGGGAATCGACCCTCATCATATCCCCCGCTCGCTCTCTGTATACTACATATTTGACACTCTTTGGTCCTCCATCTGCTAGTACATCATCGATCGATTTAATTTAATACAGAGAGCCAGCTCGCGCGTACGCGTCCGTTGGTGCGATCCCAATGTGTGAGCTTCAAACATTCGAAGGAGATTTTTTAATACATAGTCCGAGAGTAAAGGCCAGCATTTCGGGCTTACTGGTCAACGCAGAGGGGTGGGGTAAGATCTAGGGGCTGTTTGGGGTGAGAGGGTCGAAAGGGGGGAATTGAAAAAGTCGTGTTTTATAATGAAGTTGAAATACATTGTAAAATTAGGTAAGCAAATATCATTGCATATTTTCACTAATTACAGTAGTCGGTGATATGTGAATCATGTAATTTGCAACCAATTACTCAGTGCCCGAATGTTGAGAGGGGGGGGGGGGGGGGACCTTTTAGAAAGGGATGTTGTGCAGAAAACACCCCCGACAGTAACATTACCCTCATATACCACACTCAGATACAGGACATAATCTATCGGCTAATTTAGCCCCTCCCCCGAACTTTCAAGGGCACGCCTCAATAAATCATACTGCTTTGGTCAATGCGAATGTTACTACGTGATTCTATGTGTGTATTATTGTGTGTGCGCTCCGCATGTTGGGGGAATCGACCCTCATCATATCCCGCTCGCTCTCTGTATACTACATAATTTGACACTCTTTGGTCCTCCCATCTGCTAGTACATCATCGATCGATTTAATTTAATACAGAGAGCCAGCTCGCGCGTACCGCGTCCGTTGGTGCGATCCCAATGTGTGAGCTTCAAAACATTCGAAGGAGATTTTTTAATACATAGTCCGAGAGTAAAGGCCAGCATTTCGGGCTTACTGGTCAACGCAGAGGGGTGGGGTAAGATCTAGGGGCTGTTTGGGGTGAGAGGGTCGAAAGGGGGGGAATTGAAAAAAGTCGTGTTTTATAATGAAGTTGAAATACATTGTAAATTAGGGTAAGCAAATATCATTGCATATTTTCACTAATTACAGTAGTCGGTGATATGTGAATCATGTAATTTGCACTCATTACTCAGTGCACGAATTTGAGAGGGGGGGTGGGGGGCTCTTTTAGAAAGGGGATGTTGTGCAGAAAACACCCCGACAGTAACATTACCCTCATATACCACACTCAGATACAGGACCATAATCTACGGCTAATTTAGCCCTCCCCCGAACTTTCAAGGGCACGCCTCAATAAATCATACTGCTTTGGTCAATGCGAAAGTTACTACGTGCTTCTATGTGTGTATTATTGTGTGTGCGCTCCGCATGTTGGGGAATCGACCCTCATCATATCCCCGCTCGCTCTCTGTATACTACATAATTTGACACTCTTAGGTCCTCCCATCTGCATAGTACATCATCGATCGATTTAATTAATACAGAGAGCCAGCTCGGCGCGTACCGCGTCCGTTGGTGCGATCCCAATGTGTGAGCTTCAAACATTCGAAGGAGATTTGTTTAATACATAGTCCGAGAGTAAAGGCCAGCATTTTCGGCGTTACTGGTCAACGCAGAGGGGTGGGGTAAGATCTAGGGGCTGTTTGGGGTGAGAGGGTCGAAAGGGGGGGAATTGAAAAAGTCGTGTTTTATAATGAAGTTGAAATACATTGTAAATTAGGTAAGCAAATATCATTGCATATTTTCACTAATTACAGTAGTTGGTGATATGTGAATCATGTAATTTGCACTCATTACTCAGTGCACGAATTTGAGAGGGGGGGGGGGGGGGACCTTTTAGAAAGGGGATGTTGTGCAGAAAACACCCCCGACAGTAACATTACCCTCATATACACACTCAGATACAGGACCATAATCTACGGCTAATTTAGCCCTCCCCCGAACTTTCAAGGGCACGCCTCAATAAATCATACTGCTTTGGTCAATGCGAATGTTACTACGTGCTTCTATGTGTGTATTATTGTGTGTGCGCTCCGCATGTTGGGGGAATCGACCCTCATCATATCCCCGCTCGCTCTCTGTATACTACATAATTTGACACTCTTTGGTCCTCCCATCTGCTAGTACATCATCGATCGATTTAATTTACTACAGAGAGTCAGCTCGCGCGTACCGCGTCGTTGGTGCGATCCCAATGAGTGAGCTTCAAACATTCGAAGGAGATTTTTTAATACATAGTCCGAGAGTAAACGCCAGCATTTCGGGGCTTACTGGTCAACGCAGAGGGGTGGGGTAAGATCTAGGGGCTGTTTGGGTGAGAGGGTCGAAAGGGGGGAATTGAAAAAGTCGTGTTTATAATGAAGTTGAAATACATTGTAAATTAGGTAAGCAAATATCATTGCATATTTTCACTAATTACAGTAGGTCGGTGATATGTGAATCATGTAATTTGCACTCACCACACATCAGTGCACGAATTTGAGAGGGGGGGAGGAACCTTTTAGAAAGGGGATATTGTGTAGAAAACACCCCCGTCAGTAACATTACCCTCATATGCCACACGCAGATACAAGACCATAATCTACGGCTAATTTAGCCCTCTCCCCAACTTCCAAGGGCACACATCAATAAATCATACTGCTTCTGCCAATGCGAATGTTACTACGGGCTATGTTATGTGTGTATTACTGTGTGTGTGTGTGTGGGGGGGGGGGGGGGGGCGTCTGCATGGAATGCATGTTGGGGGAATCATATCCCCGCTCGCTCTCTATATACTACTTGAACTCTCTTCGTCGAGCTCGTAATTCCATGGTCCTCACCATCTCTCTGCTTCGATGATATGCAGTTTACATAGAGAGGTTGAGCTTTCAAAAGACTTGACGTTTAAAGTAATCTCGGCACATTGTTTAAAATCTACACAAATATCTGAAATGGAACGCTATCGCCGTTGTGTTAGCTATATCAAAATTTCAATTGAGCTTAAAACATATTTCGGGATACCAACCTTACATCTAGTTATAAAGTGTACGTGCCATTGCAATGTTGTTATCTTCAAGACTGCCTACAGTTAGCGCAGTGAAATAATTAGTGTCAATATTATTTCATTATACTTAGTCATAATTATGGCGTTCCGTTACTGATACATTATCACACATTACCAAGTAAACGTATGTAATAGCCTGAATTATACATGTATCATACAAACGAACCCCCAGATTGCGCGTTTCGAAATGTCAACAGGGTTGCCAGATTCCTTTAATTGCCATGTACTCTGTGATGGTACGTGGGCTCCGCTCGGTCTCCATGTGTAAATAAAATCGTTCGAACGATTTTAGTTAATACAGGGATCGAGCACGCACGCTTCGAGTCATCGATCGAAGACATGGACAACACGTAGACTACATAGTACTCTTCGGACCGTATCCGACCAGAAATCGAGCTCTCTGATTGGCGAACAATGAAGAAATGGAGAGTGTACTACAACACTGCCGATTCTATACACTCGACACACAAATAATGCACGTCAAATGTGTGGGTTCGAAGGCTGCTCGCTTCAGTGCTTAGAGTCTGGTTCCAATACATGTGTGTGTTTGGCTTACTGGTCAGCGCAGAGTGTTGGATAAGAGCTAGGGGCTATTTGGGGTGAGAGGGGCGAAAGGGGAGACTTGAAAAAGTCGTGATTTATGCACTCAACACACATCAGTGCACGAATTTGAGAGGGGAGGAACCTTTTAGAAAGGGGATATTGTGTAGAAAACACCCCCGTCAGTAACATTACCCTCATATGCCACACGATATACGGCTAATTTAGCCCTCTCCCAAACTTCCAAGGGCACACATCAATAAATCATACTGCTTCTGCCCAAGCGAATGTTACTACGGGCTATATTATGTGTGTATTATTTTGTGTGGGGGGGGGGGGGGGGGGGGCGTCTGCATGGAATGCATGTTGGGGGAATCATATCCCCGCTCGCTCTCTGTATACTACTTGAACTCTCTTCGGTCGAGCTCGCCATCTCCAATCTCGGCACATTGTTAAAATCCACACACATATCTGAAATGGAACGCTATCGCCGTTGTGTTATGGAGTGGTCACACGATACTTGCGACGACCTGCAACAGCTTGCGATTGGTCACGTGCACATATGAAAGGCGGATTTTGCCAAAGTCTGTAATACATCACCGCCCTGTACAAACTCACTGCAGATATACAATATAAACACTCACAAAATGTTCCGCAATTCAAGGATGAGCGTTAATATCTCTCTGCTCTTATATTGATATGGTCTTGATGCACAAATTACTACTATTACTACTACCACTACTACTACTACTAATAATAATAATTATAATAGTAATATTGTTAATTATAATAATAATTGTATTTAATAATAATTAATAATAATAGTAGTTCGTATTATATAGCGCCTATAATAGCCTCTAAGCGTCAGACCCGCATTGTACACATCCTCTACTCCCTGAGGAGCATGCTAGCGGTGGGTACCCTATTGGTGCACCAAGCTTATATGAAATTAGCCTGAGTATGGAGCCATAGCAAAGACAAATGTTGCAAAATATAAACATAGGACGTGGTGCATGCTTTTGGCTCTTAATTAGCTCATACAAAGAACTCCAATAGGCCAAATATAAATTACCGCGGTAAACAAGGTAGAAAAACAACAAAAATAATAACTGTGGGACATGAAAGAGAATCGTGGGCCCCAAGAGCGCAAGAGCCGAGACCCCCCACCCCCCCCCCCCCCCCCCTCCCATTCGATCGTTGTCATGTGGATGCCAATCCCAATAATGATAATACAAATCTGTCGGTTGAACACTTCCCTTTCATTATTGGTAAGGGTATGTAATGAGAATAAATAACTTTTGATGAAAAGCAGAAATATCTAGAGGCTTGCCTGGAGTATTCAGGATAAATCATATGGTCTACCAAACCATGCATCGTTGCCATGGATACGATTTCAATAGGTCACCGCATGCGACGAGACTTGCCTGAAGTATTCAGGATTAAGTATTGTCTACCAAACCATGAATATTTGCCATGGATGCAATTTCAATAGGTCAATAGGGTGAGATGAAGCCACCGCAATAACCGCAATCACCGCAATCACCTTGCTCTTTCTCTCTCTCTTCTATTGTTTTGATCGCAACGGATTTTGAACCGACTTTTTGATGTTCAAAAACCTTGCGACAAGACTTGCGACGGGAACCTGCCGTCGCAAGAGAACACACGGCGCATGCGTTCCTCGTGACCAGTCGTGCTATTGTTCGATCGACAACCCAAAACCAGGCTTATGATGCTTATTAAGCACGGTAAATAACATGTTAGGTTTACTTTAGCCTAAATGTAATACATACAACCTATGTATGGCTATAATGGGAATAATACCGAATTTATTGCGATATTTGCATTCTGATGTAACGTCTACTTATTTCGAACATGATCGGCCCTTCATAAGTTCTATTGTCTTGTTGCAGGCTGTTGCAGGTCGTCGCAAGTCTCGTGTGCCCACTCCATTAGCTATAAGCACTGAAGCGAGCAGCCTTCGAACCCACACATTTGACGTGCATTATTTGTGTGTCGAGTGTATAGAATCGGCAGTGTTGTAGTACACTCTCCATTTCTTCATTGTTCGCTCGAAGACATGGACAACACGTAGACTACATAGTACTCTTCGGACCGTGATTGGCGAACAATGAAGAAATGGAGAGTGTACTACAACACTCGACACACAAATAATGCACGTCAAATGTGTGGGTTCGAAGGCTGCTCGCTTCAGTGCTTAGAGTCTGGTTCCAATACATTATAATGTGTTTCTCTGTGTGTGTTTGGCTTACTGGTCAGCGCAGAGGGTTGGATAAGAGCTAGGGGCTGTTTGGGGTGAGAGGGGCGAAAGGGGAGACTTGAAAAAGGTCGTGATTTAGTCGGTGATATGTGAATCATGTAATTTGCACTCAATCACCACTCATGCAGTGCACGAATTTGACAGGGAAGGGACCTTTTAGAAAGGGGATGTTGTTAGGAAAACACCGCCATCAGTATCATTACCCTCATATGCCACACTCAGATACAGGACCATAATCTACAGCTAATTTAGCTCTCCCCCGAAACTTTTAAGGGCACACATCAATAAATCATACTGCTTCTGCCAATGTGAATGTTACTACGTGCTATATGTGTGTATTATTGTGTGTGTGGAGCGTCTGCATGGAATGCATGTTGGGGGTGTGAATCGACCCTCATCATATCCCCACTCGCTCACTGTATACGACATAATTTAAAGGTAGTTCAGATTCGTCAAATGAGATGCGCGGCGCCATCTTGCATACGCGTTGCGCACGGTGCGTAATGCACGTTAGCTCAGTGTCATGCGGTGCGCGCAAACTAGCCCAGTTCAAAATGGCGACCCGCTGTGTAGCATCCCCACGCTTGATGCCCTTTAACACTCTTCGGTCCTCTGCTTCGATGATATGCAGTTTACATAGAGCAGTTGGAGCTTTCAAAAGAAAGTAATCTCGGCACGTTGTTAAAATCCACTCTAATATCTGAAATGGAACGCTATCGCCATTGTGTCATTGTGTTAGCTATATCAAAAATCCAACTGAGCTTGAAACATATTTCGGATTACAACCTTACATCTAGTTATAAGGTGTACGTGCCATATTTCATTACTTAGTCATAATTATGGCGTTCCGTTACATATAATCGCCTGAATTATACACGTATCATACAAACGAACCCCCAGAATGCGCGATTCGAAATGTCAACAGGGTTGCCAGATTCCTTTAATTGCCCTTATGCATGTAAGCTAAGTTCTTCGAACGACTTTTATTCAACACGGGGACGTAACGATCGAGCGCGCACCATCAGACAGTACAGTGCGAGTGAATTTATTACACTTTACGGTTCAAGGTTGGCAGCATTTAGTGATGTATGCAGCGATCTTCGGGGTGCCGGAGTTCATTCCGAGAGTCTAGAACTAGACTATTCAATCAGAGGTGTAGTAGAAAATTCCTTCGAACCGCTCGCGATAGTGTGGTGTTTAGTCTAGTTCTAGACTCTCGGAATAAACTCCGGCACCCCGAAGATCGCTGCATACATCAATAATGCTGCCAACATTTACTGATGTATGCAGCGATCTTCGGGGTGCCGGAGTTTATTCCGAGAGTCTGGAACTAGACTATGTTGTGTTGCGTGTTCGTGTGTGTGTGGACCGTCTGCTATGGCCAGACAATCATCGAATATAAAATTATAAGGAATGTATATTATAAGGAATTGTGTATCGTCATGGAGAAATGTGAGTGAAGGAGCATTTGGCCGTGTTGACCAATCAGATAGCTAGTATTTGCGTCGGGGTTCTCATTGTCGTTGAATTTATTTCTGCACCCGGGTCCGCCGGCCCTGGCCGATATGTCGGCTGTTTGTGCAGTGAATAAAATCCCATCCCCAGACCGTGTAGCCTATTAAAATGGTGGTGATATACATGATGGGCTTTTCAATAGTGTTTCTATCGCTATATTATCTATACTGTGTGGTAACTGTATTATCTCAATACGATGTACACACAAACCAAATAGGGGTTTCGTTCAATGCGTGTGAAAATAAAATATGCACTTAAGCAAAGTGTTGGTATTTGATTTTCAAAAAGATAACTATATGATTTAGGTATCAAAAGGAAAAGTTGTTGCTAAACACTAGAACAACACCTTGGCAGCTAGTATGAAATACCTTCATTTATCCGTATTCATATTATTATAAACCCAGGGTTTGTTCAAAAGGGGAGAGGGGGGGGGGGGGGGGGGGGGGTGGGTGGTGAAGATTTATCGATTCCGAGATCCGTCGTGGGCAGAGACCACTCACTGGGTACGCCTATCGCTGCCCAGATACAAGTGATGCGACGTAAACTAATGATCATGAAAATAATCTTGCCAATTTGTATTCCAACTTTTTCATTTTGGTTTGCAATGGATTTCATAACTTCCTTGTACTATATCTTTTTAATATAGTGTATATTTATGCAAATAAAAGTAGTAAATAATGATTTACAGATTATTTGCAAACACGTCTAATTGTGTCCATGTTCACAAGTGGTTGTTTTTTTTTAATCGTGCGTTTTCATGTAAAATTACATTTTTAATATACAGGGAGACCCCGTTATAACGAGGTAGTCAGGACTATCGATTTTACATCGTTATAACCGGAATCTCGCTATGTGTGGAGCTAGTAGTTTGTTTTTCTTTCATTTTATAAATCCATCCTCTTCCCCCGTGGCTAATAATAATAATAATAATTCGATTTATATATATGCGCCTAATATGATTGCTAATCATCTCTAAGCGCTTTACATTTATAATATTACCCCCGGTCATATGATACAATTATGCAAACCAATCTAGAATTATATGTTTCTTTCCTATTTTGTTAATATAGAGCCTTATAAAGCAACCCCCCCCCCACCCCCCCCCCCCCCCAATCCCCCATTCTCTTCTCCCTTGGCTACGCCAATCTGAAATTATAGTTTTCTCTTCATACGAGCCTTTATTTAACAAGGCCCCCCCCCCCCCCCTCGTGGCTACGCCAATTTGAAATTATAGTTTTGTTTTCTATTTGTTTAACTAGATCATGTATTAAACGCCCCCCCCCCCCCTCCTTCTTGGCGAAGCCAATCAGAGATTGTATTTTTTTTTGTTTTTCTCTCTTTTTAAAAATATACAGCCTTATAAAGCAAGCTCTGCCCCCACCCCCCACCATTCTCTTCTCCCTTGGCTACTCCAATCTGAAATTATATTTTTCTCTTTATAAGAGCCTTTATTTAACAACCCCCCCCCCCCCCCCCCCACCTCGTGGCTACGCCAATCTGAAATTACAGTTTTGTTTGCTCTTTGTTTAACTAGAGCATCGCACACGTTCGCAAAGACAGCTCCTGGATCCCGGAGGAGGGGGGGGGGGGGGGGTGTCTGTCCTCATAGAAAGGGGGGTATCATGCGTGACCAATAATTCGAGTAAAAAGGGGTGTTTTTTACGATCAGGCAAGTTACTCGAGTATCTTGAATAGGGTCTCAAAATCACCAAACATCAGGGAAAAAGGGTATCTTTTTAAGGCTGATAAGTTACGCATTTAGGGTCTCAACAATTCAGCTTACTTGCTTAGGGTTTATTCAACACTAGAACAAGTTCAAGTCACCGATTTGAGCTGAAATATCCACCAAATCCCGGTCCTAAACATCGCAACACTTTCGCTGTTCGCTGTTCTTTATCGTGCTCCCGGATCGTGTTCATAGGTTGGATAAACAACTTATTTACATTATGCTTGATCAAGGGCCTCGTGCAAGGAAAGCAAAATAGGATTACTTGCTTATGGCATCAAAAATAGTTAATAACTTGCTTGGTATGCTTAGGGGTTTACAAAAAATTGATTACTTGCTTAATTAGGGTATCAAAAAATAATTATAACTTGCTTAGGGGTTACAAAAAAATGATTACTTGCTTAGGGTATCTAAAATAGTTTTAACTTGATTAGGGGTGTACAAAAAATTGATTACTTACTTAGGGTAGCAAATTACCGATAATCATACTTTGCACCACAACTTTTTGGTGACACCCTCAGAAGCCTGGGGTCTACGTCCTTCTTTTGACGCTGTCCCCATGGTTCATTCATAGTTCTTGCTAAGAGGGGGCTCCTCAAAATAAGGACGTACACTGTAAAAAATAACTGTAAAATTACAGGGTTTTTTGCCTTAAAATAACAACTTTTCACCGTTTTATGAAACTTACATAACTTTTCCTGTAAAATAACAGAAATCTTGTTAGTTTATGGGAAATCATCATTTATTTACAACTACCTACATTCATAACTGTTAATAAACGGGTTTCCTGTACTACCTACGACTGTCCCTGTTTTTTTTACAAACTCTTCACATGGCTCTGATTTTTTGACGAACATTTTCCTGTTAAAAAACGACACTTGCTTGTATAATCAAACAAAAAATGTATGCTAACAACATAGGCTGTTTTTTTTACTACCCCGGTCTGTGAAAAAACAGGGAACCTGTTAAAAACCTACAGTTTTGTGTAAACACTAAATACAAATATACCGTTAAACCACACAATTTCAGTAATTTAGAGATTCCATGTATGATTACAAGTCGGCCTATACATTTTCAAGACAGGCTTGTGAAAAAACGCAATTCGCCTGTAAAAAGACAATACTTTCTAATAACAAATACAATAATTTTAAAATTACAGGTTTTTTTGCCCTTAAAATTACAATTTTGCACCGTTTGATCAATTTTACAGAATTTATCCTGAAATGTTGTTAGTTTATGGAAATTATCTTTTACTCGTTGCAGGTACTACGAAACCGTTTATTAACAGTTATGAATTTCATAACTGTTAACAAACGGTTTTTCGTACTACCTGCAACTTTCCCTGTTTTTTTGTACAAAATTTGTTCGCAAGGTTCTTTTTTTATTTACTGGCGACAATTTTCCTGTCAAAAAGCGACAATTTATCTTATAAAAACAGAACAAATACTGTAGACCTATACGCTAACAACACAGGCAGTTTCTTTTACTACCCAGGTCTGTGAACAAACAAAACAGGTAAACCTGTTAAAAAAAACTGCATTATTTTAGGCATAAATACGAATATACCGTTAAATCACAACATTTCCAGTAATTTGTAACAGGTTCATGAATATTCATGAGCTAGTTTGTGCTTTTGCAAAATGAACAGAAAAATCTGTTCATAATCCCGCTATTTTGTAAAATGATTATCGAAATTAATTTTTGATTTAGATTAGTGTAATTAATTATCAGTGGACTCTTGTTAACCCCTTATGGGTGACAATTCATGAATGCAATAATGTTTGAACGTCTGTGTTAAAGTACTAACCATTAAAACACATACATCGTGGTGTACCATGTTTATAAGCTAATCGTAAACAAAGGAAGATGGATAGGAACGATAGGTATGATAGGTATAGGCTTAGGGCACAATGTCGTAGGTTATTAGGTAGGTTATTAGGACTAGGAGGATTGGACTACACTGTAACAAATAACTCCCAGGAATTTCCCGCCAAAAACGCTATTCTTTTTTTACAGTGTATGCCGTGAAAAATACAGAAAGAGTATGTGGAAAAACAGAATACAGAAACAGGAACATCATATTTTAACAGGAAAGTCGCTGTTACAAAACAGAGAAAACTTGAATTTTACAAGATTATATGACACGAAAAATACAGAAAGCTACTGTGAAATTACAGTATGATCATTAACGGGAACCTGTTATTTTACGTGAGGCTATAAAATAACAAGAACTCTCGTAAAATAACGGGGGTTCCTGGCGTTACGACTGCCAGGACATTCCCGTAAAAAAACGGCATTTATTTTTTACAGTGTAGCCCCCGGTTTATAAAGGGTCTCCCATGAGATGGGCAGTGTCCCCAGGCTTCATTCAATCTTAGAGGGGGCTTCCCAAAAGAAGGACTTCTGAAGGGGTCATCTATGAGATGGGCGGTGCCCCCAGTGTTCAATCTTGCTTAGAAGGGGCTTCTCAAAGGAAGGACGGAGCCCCCATGCTTCTGAAGGTTTCACCCATGAGATGAGCGGTGCCCCCATGGTTCATTCATGCTACGAGGGTGCTCCCCAAAAGACGGACGGAGCGCCCGGGCTTCTGAGGGGGTCACCAAAAAGTTGGACGGTGCCCTTAGACTTTATTCATGCTCGGAAGGGGCTCCCAAAGAGATAGACAGAGCCCCCGGGTTGCAGAAATACTTGGAGGGGACTTTTAATAGCATCCGGTCTTATGATATGACGAGAGGGGGCTCTGTAAAAGAAGGACGGAGCCCCCAGGCTTCTAAAGGGGTCACCGATGAGATGGGCGATGCCCCCAGGGTTCATATATTCGCCAATCATAAATTATAGTTTGGATTTCTCTTTATTTATATAGAACCTGTCAGGATATCTTGCTGGGGACAGAATATGCTATGACACCGGGCCTACAGTTCACAGGGTGACCCAATGTATGGGGGGAAAAGTGTACACAGAGTATAGAACCTATAGACTAAAGTTTATACCAGTGGTCATGGAGAATGAGGATCTTTGTAACTCATATCATGGGTCCGTTTCATCCAGATTTGACACTTGGATGCCCTTAATTAGCACCCATATGAATGGAAATATTTTGCTAAAAACTGTCAGGGCAGCTTAAATAGTAATTTTAATTCATTGCATATTCATACTACTACTAATAATAATTATAATGACAATATCAACACTAATAATAATAAACCTCGTTTAACACTGTGCTATTTTGTTAGCCACTTTTGTCAATTCTTTATTTTGTATTGTTAATTTCAAGATGTTTAATTCATATGTACTATGACTATATACTGTACATTGCATATGGTCTAGAAGTTTGGGGCGTCGCAAACAAAACTAATTTAAAGGAATAGTTGAGTTTTTGTTAAAAGGGCGCTACACATATGTTTTTGTTGTGAGATAATGTAATCTGAGTGTCAAATTTGAAAGAGCTTAGAGTTTTAATGGCAGAATAACTTTTATTTTATCAAAATTAGTTCATATATGGCTGAAATATAACCATTTGTAATAATTGTGGGGCCTCAAATATTCCATCATTTTGAACCAACCGTTTACAAACTCACGAAATGCTTCCTCTTTCAAAAAATGTACGAAAGAGGTTTTTGAAACAGATGTTGGTTGTTTCTATCTAATCACTATTTCAACAAAATATAACATGCACATTATTTCATTTAAAATGGTTGAAACCAATGAGTTTTTAGACAGCGCCCTCTGGAGTTTTAACAACTTTTCGGGAATGATGACAGGCAATTTACTTATTCCTTTCGAACATGGTGGAGCTATCAATTTGTAATGAAATAGTGTGGTTTTGGGTCATTACAATTCATAAAGAATCTGACCAAAACTGTACTCCTTTTAGCAAACTCAACTATCCCTTTAAATTATTTTCTTCTTTCGAGAGTCGAATTTTACAGGCATCAGATTTCAGATATCTCTCAAGTCCACTAATTCTTGATTAAAACTGCTATACGTTTTCAGCAAATTAGTTATAAGATTCGTACATGTATATTCATGCATGATTTGACAAAATAGTAATAATATCTACCTCATATATTTATTGAATACTCTAATTTCTTACTCGAAAAACGGAATAAAGATAAATGGAATATAAGCATTATCAAAATTAACACAAACGTTGGAAAACAATAACTATCGTATTCCGGACCACATTTTCGGGACCAACTAAATGGAAATAAGAGAAAATATGAAACGGAAAAGTTGTTGCCAAACACTAGAACAATAACGATTAATGACCATTGATTTTATAAATACAAATTCATGTGTAAAACATGAAAATAAGTTAGTTCAATTAAAACGTTTTTGTTTGTGTAATTTATTATTGTAAGGGCTAACCTCGATCAGCATTGTGCTATTTTGTAAGCCCATTTTGCCAATTCTTCTATTGTATTGTTAATTTTAATATGTGATACTATCATTTATTAGTACTTATATTGTTGTAACGGATTATTATTGATAATCAATCCATTTCACTGTCTTCATCTGATAATTATGCAAGTTAAATAAAAAGGGTGATACGTTGGTTTAGAACAATTTATCATTATTTACATTTCTTAGATAATTGTCTAAAAATCTACATTTCTGTGCCTTGTACAGATGACAACTCGCCAGATGTGTGTGTGTGTAATCCTTTTTATCGCACACATTTTCTGCGCGTGAAAATTGTGAATTGGCAAGCTGTACACAAATTGATTTTACTATTTTGCCCTGGGTAAAGAATATATTAATACTTTTTTCACTAAAGCGAATAGTAAAATGACGTCATGCAGAATACATAGTAGATTTATTTTTGGTTACAGTCCGTTATTCCGAAGGTTCGTTATTCCGAAGGTTCAGTTATTCCGAAGGTTCGTTATTCCGAAGGTTCGTTATTCCGAAGGTTCGTTATTCCGAAGGTTCGTTATTCCGAAGGTTCGTTGATCCAAAAATAAAATCGGGTTCGTTATTCCGAAGGTTCGTTATTCCGAAGGTTCATTGATCCGAAAATAAAATCGGGTTCGTTATTCCGAAAATTAAATCTGGCTTGTTATAATACTATAGTTTGTGTTTTGTTTATTTAATTTACAGCCTGCATTAAGCATACCCCTCCCCCTTTCCCTCCCTTGGCCAGACCAATCAAACATTTAAATTTATTTTATCTCTTTATATGAACTTATAGCATTATAACAAACCCAAATTAATTTTCGGATTAACGAACCCGATTTCATTTTAGGAATAGCGAACCTTCGGAATAACGAACCTTCGGAATAACGGACCTTCGGAATAACGAACCTTCGGAATAACGAACCTTCGGAATAGCGAACCTTCGGAATAAAGAACCTTCGGAATAACGAACCTTCGGAATAATGCAACAAATGTTCGGATTAACGAACCCTATTTCATTTTCGGATTAACGAACACTCAGGTATAGGAAATTTGCGTGTTCGGAATAACGAACCTTCGGAATAACGAACCTTCGGAATAACGAACCTTCGGAATAACGAACCGCACCCCTATTTTTTGATCAGATGAGGTGCTCTCGACCGAACACATGGCTAGAATATTCTCATGATGTATATTACATGAGGCAAGCTGTTCTCCATTACACGCTATTCAAATGATTCAGATGGGTACTGTCCAGCAGTGGCGTACCCAGTGTTTGTCAAAGGGGTCGGGGGGGGGGGGGGGGGGGGGGGGTGTCGGTGAAGATTTATCGATGCTGATTCCGAGATCCGTCGTGGGTAGAGACCATGCACACTCACTGGGTACGCCTATCGCTGCCCAGATACAAGTGATGCGACATAAACTAATGATCAGGAAAATCATCTTGCCCATTTGTTCCTCCCTCCACACTGTGAATTTACTTCTTGTATTACCTCCTTTGTTATATTTGATGTATTTTACCTGTTATTGTTGTTATGCATTGTTTTTACCATGTATACTTTCTCTTTGTATGTTTTTAATTCAAGTTGTGGAAATAAAATGAATTTGAATTTGAATTTGAATTTGTATTAATACTTTACATTTTGGTTTGCAATGGATATCATAACTTGCCTGTACTATATATTTTAATATATTGTATATCTATGCAAGTATGGTATTATAATATCACAAAGTCAATTGCTTCTGAAGGTTTTTTTTTTTAAGGTAGAATAAAAGTAATAGAAAAGATAATATAAACTAGACATTACATTCATCATGTGACGAATTAGGTGATACATATGACCTTTAACCTTTGACTTCAGACCCTCCCCCCCCCCCCCTCATAACAAGAATATTGACCAACACCTCCCCACCCCCACCTCTCCTGAGAAAAATCTGCACTGACACCACCCTCAAATAGTTCTCACTGACTACCCCAGCACAAAAATCTTGACTTACAACCCCATCTAAAAATCTACACTAACAACCCCCCCCCCCCCTAATTAAAGGGATAGTTGAGTTTTAGTGGGCATAGCGGGAAATCCTGATTGGGTGTCTATATACAAGGGACTTGGGGTTGTCGGGGGCACAGCCCGGAAGATTTTAGATTTGGGCACTTGGGCACTCTCAATATGTAGTTTTAAGAAAACTATTATATCAATAATGGATGAGAGGGGTCATGTCCCTTCAGTTTAATGTTATTTTATATATATTTCTGAACTCCAAATATTGGGGGGGGGAGAGGGGGGGAGGGGGGGGGGGTGGGGGGAGGGGGGGAGGATGATAATACAGGCTATCCCCGCAGCGCAAATATTGGGGGGATATATCCCCCCCCCCCCCCCCCCCCCCCCCCGCGCGTGATCGACGCTCATGCCTTACACACATCACCGAACAAACTTCAACCTTGGAAAATCAACACTAATAAATAAATAACAAATGTTCAAAATAAATATAAATCAGTTGTGTCTCAGTTTGTGACAAACTTATGGCCACATAAGTTCATGTATTCATTCTTTGGCTAAATCACACGTCTGCAGATAAAATACAAAATGTTAAGTATGTGCTAATAAGTTAACGCTAATCTCTCCTCCGCCATACAGTCGTTAATGTTATTGTTGTGTTTAAAAAATATACATTTGTTCCCTTTGACTTATAGTAAAGAATGTTTTAATAACTGTAATAAACACTCATGTCTCTGACATGGCGATTTTGAGCAAATGAAGTTTATTCTGCCATTAAAATTGGATGCTCTTTTAGGTTCTACACTCAGTTTGTCATTATCTCACAAATTAGTTTGTGCAGCGCCCTCTATACCAAAACTGAACTACCCCTTTAAAATAATAGATTTGAAATATAATCAGTATAATTATGCTCTCTCTATATTCATACAGCATAAAGAATCGTTTGGATATTGCAACACCCTCTTGACTTTTTCATAGATCACGCTACCACTTCTCTAAAAACAGATCAGAAACGGATTTTGTTATGCAAAAAGAATTCAAAATATCCCTTCGCTGGTATGTGTGACAAATGACTAAATTGAATGAATTTTTTTTGGTGAAATTGGTCGACAATAGACGAAATTGAAGTTGGTATTGGCACATTTTCGGCTGCTCGGGACGAAATTGAATGACAAAAGTGTTAACATTAATGGGAAAACCTATAATTGTTCATCGAAAGGTATATGACCATCAATATAACTAAATCTATCATTATAAATGATATTCCTTTCAGATCTTTTTTTTTGGTTAGCCATTCTAACGTCCAAAATATCTTTATACAATGCTGGTTATACTAATTCTGATATACCTATGGTTGCATTATTATCAAATATCAACATCCCTCCATTATCTTTAGTTAAATAACTAAAATACTATTTCTATCCCATTTTCGCACCCCCTGATAAAAGTCGCTTTACCTACATAATCCTCTGCAGTAAAAAGAATAAATGCAAATCTGTTAGTCTACTTCCACCAAATGAGCGCCCTAAGTTGCTACCCGTTCTACCAACGAGAGATGGCGCTAGATTTCATGAATAATTCATTATCTATGGTCGATCTGCGCGTTAGGCTATGATAAAGGGTGGCCTCCAAAAACCGGGGCACTTCCTAAAATGATTATATTCATCAGATAAGGTGTCTTTGTATTGGTAATTTTGGTCGTGTAGATTTTGTTTTAGGGCGCTGTGAGTGACTCAGTGAAACAATATTTATGCTCTCTATATTTATTCTCTCAATATTATTTTATGCTCACAATATTTATGTTTCCATTTTTGTCAATTTTTCACCAAGTCAGTCCCTTTTAAATCAAACTAACTGCCCGTCATAACTGCCCTGACAACGAGTGCAGCAATCCATGCACCATTGTTAGTGTGCATTCAGCAGTGTGCCGAGAGAATGGGCATGGAAGTTCGATGACGGGCAGTAAGTGCCATTGAACTTAGTAAAACTTGACAACAACGATATTAGCTGAAATTTTATTTCTTCATTCTGGAGGGTCATACAATGGCACATTTCGCTATGAAAAGTTTACTAAAATGTCACAAAATTTGAATTGTTGTTTAAAGGGATCTAGTAACTTTGTTAGCATGTGCAAAAGGTGATACATGGTTGATTCAATGTATATTGTTGTTTTCTGATATGTCCAATAGTTAAGGTGTGAATAATCCAAGGTAAATGGACGTTATAATATGATATGGCCGAGTAATGAGCAAAAAAGCAAAGTGATGTTTACTAACTCAGTGCACTGATTTTGTACATGGTTTTGACGATTTAAATTTGGAAAACAAAAACCGGTCTCATGCGTTATTGTTAATACGAAACAAGAAGGTATGAGAGAACCGCTAGAATTCCAAGAGGATTTTTCAGGATTTGGTCAATTCTCCTAATTCCAATTAAAGGGATCTAGTAGCTTTTGTGACATGTGCAAAAAGTGAGGAATGTTTGATGCAATGTATATCGCTGTTATCTCATACCGGTATGTCCACAGGGTATTGTGTGAACATTTCAAATCAAATAGACATTGTATGGCCAAGTAATGAGCGAAAATGCAAAGTGATATTCAGTAACTCACTGCACTCGCTTTGTACACGGAAGAAAAACTCCCCCGGAGTTTTTCATATCTGAATACTTCAATCATACATATCTTTGTAACGAGAGGGAAATTTGAAAAACCGAAACCAGTCCCGTGTTTCTATTGTTAATACGAATAAAACAAGGAATTAGGGAACCGCTAGAATTACAATTTCATTTTGAGGATTTGGACAGTGTTACTAAGTCCCTTTAATCATGGATTTCCACGTAGGCGTAGTTATATTCAAACATGCAGAGGCGTACCCAGGATGTTTCGAAGCCGAGACCAAGTCCCCAAGTACCTTCAAAATGTTCAAGACCGAGACGTGAACTGATCAATAATTTTCGAGGCCGAGACAAAGACCATTGGTTGAAAATCCTGTAAGGGGGGGGGGGGGGGGGGGGGGTTCCGAAGCCAAGACCAGACATTCTCAATATTTTCGAGGACGAGACCAGGATTCTTCGCAATTTTCGAGGGTTTGTCGCAAAAAATGTGGTATCGAGATCAGCTACCAGTCGAAAAGGGGGGGGGGGGGGGGTGGTTCTAACCCTCAAACAGTCAAAGTAAACATCATCTGCATAAAATCAACAACGTTACTGTTTATCGGCCAATGTAAAAAAAAGGTAAACAAATAATGAAAGAAAGCGAAATCGTATGATTAATAGCTGTAATCGATGCTACTAAATAGATAAAGACCGGCAGCCAAGAGGTGTTGTGTGCATCGAAAAGCGTACTGATTTCTGAACATATCATTATTTAGAGGAGAATGTAAAAAGTCCGAAAATATGAGTTGCCCGGGATGTATCCGGGGCTCCTATGCGCCTCTAAAGTTTGGCTCTGGGGATTGTCCGATGCTTCTACTTTGTGCGAATATATACCGCTCTCTGCAGGGTCATCCCAATTAATATAATCAGTCTCGGTATATGGCATTCTTCGGAAAACATGAATGAATGAATGAAGTCTAGGGGCAATGCCCATGTTTAATCCTCTTCTTCAACCCCCTCCCACAACCTCTAGCCATCCAGAAAACATTATTATGCCCTCCTCCTTTCTATTCATCCCTTTAAACATTTAGTTGAGTATTGGTCAAACTGAACTTTAGTAACCAAAATCTGCACCATTACGGCACAAAGTAATAGTTATAACTTCACCATGCTCAAAAAGTATACACACTTAAAGTAAAATCCATATTGTCATTCTAAAAGAGCCGTTACAACTAAAGAGGGCGCTTTTTAACACAAATCATTGTTTTAAGCGTTGTTTGCATACAAAATTGTGCGTTCAATAGAGATATCTTCAACGATTAAAAAAACCTATTCAGATTTTTTTCAAAGTAGTCTTTGAGCGGCATTTAAAAAAAAAAACAATTTTAATATCGCCCGATGGTTCCCGGTGAAGAATGTTTTGAATATAATATATTTATTGATATCTTAAGCCGTTTTTTAACAGATTTTGATCAAATAAAGTTTATTATGTCATTAAATGTGTATGTTCTTTCGAATTTGACAGTTAGTTCCTTATTATATCACACAAATATCGGGGGCACTTCGCGAAATATCAATACCAAGGTATTGTTCTAGTTTTGGTCAAACTTTTAATGAATTGTAATGACCCAAAACTGCCCTATTTCATTACAAGTTGATAGCTCCACCATGTTCGAAAGGAATAAGTAAAATGCCTGTCATCATTCCCCAAAAGTTGTTAAAAATCTAGAGGGCGGTGTCTAAAAAATTATTGGTTTCAACCAAGGGCGTCGATTTCTTCTCGCCATTGGGGGGGGGGGGGGGGGATGATTCGTCATTTCGACCATCTCTGGCGAGGGAGCGAAGCGACAACCCAGCAGTGTGCCCGGGTTTTTATGGCTTGGGGGGGGGGGGGGGGGCAAAGCTTTTGAATTCATATTATGAGCTGGGCTTTGTCCAATAAATTATGAACTTTAGCCTGATAGATACAGTACATATATTGCAAGCATTCTGATGGAACCCTGAATAGCATCAGTCATGGGATACCGATATTGGGAAGCTTATTGGGGGTCCAGGGGGCGGAGCCCCCGGAAGCTTTGGGATTTGTAATATCCAGATATAAAAATGTTGTCTATATGTAAATATATTCTTTAGTTCATTGACTTTTGAATAAGCTGTTTAGAGATTGGAAGATTATTAAGTGCATATTGCAAGCCACCCGTTATGATGAGGGCACTGTCCAAGTTTGGATGCATTTTAGCCTGATAGATAAATACTGTCGATTGCAATCATCCTGTTGGAACCCTGAATAAAATAAGTCAAGGGATACCCACATTGGAAAGCTTAGTTGGGGGTCCAGGGGGCGAAGCCCCCGGAAGCTTTGGGATTTGTAATATACAGAAATACAATTATCTATTGAATAGTAAGCTCAATTTTAGTGAGGGAAGCGCAAACGCACAGTGGGCCAGGATCGCCTGAAAGTTTGCCACGAGAGGAGTCTTGACTAAAACTATTTAATGAATAGAATAAGTCAAGGAATACCCACATTGGAAAGCTTATTGGGGGCCCAGGGGGCGAAGCCCCCGGAAGCTTTCGGATTTGTAATATCTAGAAATACAATTAGCTATTGAATAGTAAGCTCAATTTTAGTGAGGGAAGCGCAAACGCACAGTGGGCCAGGATCGCCTGAACGTTTGACAAGAGAGAAGTCCTACAATAAAACTATTTAATGAGTACGTGGCTGGTAATTGGTCAAATAATCTTAATGGGGGTTCCAGGGGCGCAGCCCCTGAAGATTTTGGATTTTGGCAGTTTATCTATATCAAAAAGTGTTTTAAAGAAGATTATATAGTAACAACTTCCATTCATGAGAGGGGGCAATGCTCCTTAATTTTAATGTTATTGTATATTGTTTTACCCCAAATATTTGGGGGGGGGGTGTGATAATACAGGCCATCCCCCCACCTGAAATATTGGGGGGGGGGGGGGGTATATCCCCCCTATTCCCCCCGTGATCGACGCCCCTGGTTTC
This sequence comes from Echinarachnius parma, assembly GCA_037951105.1. Classification (NCBI taxonomy): domain Eukaryota; kingdom Metazoa; phylum Echinodermata; class Echinoidea; order Clypeasteroida; family Echinarachniidae; genus Echinarachnius; species Echinarachnius parma. The sequence continues at coordinate 46,422 of JBAMJV010002803.1, read as the reverse complement.
AACCATTTTAAATGAAATAATGTGCATGTGATATTTTGTTGAAATAAAGATTAGATAGAGAAACAACCAACATCTGTTTCAAAAACCTCTTTGGTATTTTTTTTTTGGAAAGAGGAAGCATTTCTTGAATAATTCATTAATTAATAATTGTACCATCTTTAAACGCATCTTTAAACTTCAATTGTTCACTAATTATTGAGTATCGACGTTATGTTTTTGTTGTTGTTGTCTTCTGTACTTGTTATTGTTAAATGTTTAGGTTATGTTTCTTAGTGCAATTTCCATGCTTAAATAATGTATACAAATAATTTCTTTTGTTTTGATTTTGGTTACATGGGTTTGCCGTTAACAAGCACCTTGCTTCTAAGGCAAATACCTGTCAATTTTTACACTGTACCGTTTATATTATTGTATTTTATCTGAAATAAATGAATAAATGAAATTAAATGAATTTGTAAACGGTTGGTTCAAAATGATCGAATATTTGTGAGCCCCACAATTATTGCAAATGGTTATATTTCAGCCATATCTGAACCGATTTTGATCAAATAAAAGTTATTCTGCCATTAAAACTTAATGCTCTTTCTGATTTGACACTCGGTTTACATTATCTCACAACAAATATATGTGGCGCCCTCTTTACCAAAACTCAACAATTCCTTCAAACTAGTTTTGTTTACGACGCCCCAAACTTCTAGACCATACAATAGTCATAGTACATAATAATGAATTAAACATCTTTAAATTAACAATACAAAATAAAAACTTGACAAAAAGGTCTAACAAAATAGCACAGTGCTAAACGATGTTTATTATTATTATTATTATTATTATTATTATTATTATTATTATATATTATTATTATTATCACTATTGATTATTATTATTATCATTATTGATATTATTATCACTATAATTATTATTATAGTAGTATGAATATGCACTAAATTTAAATTACCATTTTAGCTGCCCTGACAGTTTTGAGCAAAATACTTCCATTCACATGGGTGCTAATTAAGGGCATCCAAGTGTCAAACTTGGAAGACCCATGGTATGAGTTACAAAGATCCCCATTCTCCATGACCACTGAAGCAAATCAACTAGAATGCAGAATGTAGATAATACATACTCTGAAATTGCTTTATGATAGATCTACTATCTTGAAAGTTAACGTTGTAGAAAGTCCGATTGTACTTTTTTTTTCGGGGGAGGGGGTGGAGGGGGGAATATGGTACTCTGTGCATTGCCATTGGACTCGGTTGCGTACATAAAGTACTAACACAGATTGATCGCTTTCCATTATTATGTACCCCGGTTCACAAAACCAAGCAGGGGCCACATAAAGGTTTTTGAAAGTGAGGGGGGGGGGGGGGGGGGGTCGGACCACATTACAATTGATATGTTATGCTTCTGTCCCGCATCCCGCAGCCCCCACTACCCCCCCCCCCCCCCCCTCCGTTGCCGCGGCCCCTACCAAGGTGTGCTTTGAACCATATATGCCCATATGGGGGCGCAAGTCTTATCCGTCCAATAGTCACAGCCTTTTCAACCTTATACCAAGGATGTATACATCCTTGCTCATACTCCCCATTCAGATATTATTCCATAACCTCGGACAATCTGACCCTTCAATGTATGCTAGCCAGACCACCTCAATGACACAAAGCCCCCTTGTATGGTCGGTAAAATCATATCAATTTCTCCGACCAGAGAAATATGGAAGGACATTTATTCAGGCAAAAGACTTCAGCCCCACAAAATTGTCCCCCTTTACCCTTGGACTATATTAATAAAAAAAGAGCACAGTAATTATCACAGACATGACAGAGCGAAACTTAGCTTGATCCTAATCATATACAGGGTACGGGGGCGGGGGCACTAGGGTCATGGAATGTAAGGTAAATCATGGACCCTGGGATGTCAAATAGTAGACGACCCTGCTGTTAATTCCATTCGTTATGTTACATTAAAGGGATTATCTAGTGCAATGACTGAAAGTCAAAATAAATTGCAAAACGAATACGAAAAAAGGCCTGTTATCATTCAAAAAGAGCTGTGCAAATGAGTTGATGCATCTGTTGTTTGATTTTCAAACTCAAAGATAACTTCATCCACCATGTCCTATCCAGGAGCCTCTGCCTCCAAACATTATGATGAGAGGACAGGGAAGGATCACCTTCCACCCTGATAAACATGAAAAACACTGGCAACCATCTTGATTTCTGTTTTGAATCACGAAGGCAATTCTTGAAATCTTCTTTTGAATAAATGGTAAACAGACGCATTAATTCATGAATCATGATGCAACAAGACGGCAAACTTGAACACAGGTAGTTTTTACATAAAATTAATAATGAGGTCGCGTTCAAAGAAACAGAATTAAAGGTGATCAAAATGTATGATGTATAATTCTAAATGCCATTTCCAGGGGTGGGTCTAGATTTTTGCTAAGTGGGGTGGGGGTTTACCCCAGCGGCGAAGTCCGAGCCGCGTAGCGGCGAGTTGGGGGAGAGTCCGAGAGGGGGGTGTCCCCCCTTTCGGCGATTTTTGCTATGTTTAACCCCCGTAAATGATGTTTTTCTGGTATCTACTAATATAATGGAAACCTTAAAAAGTAGTGCAGTGTTTTTCTATGCACATCACTTAGCTTCACATGGCATCCCAAGAGGGGGGGGGGGGGGGGGGGGTGGGGGGGGGGGGGTTAAACCCCTTAACCCCCTCCCCCCACACCCCCGTAGATCCGCCACTGATTTCCCAAGCTTAAGACTTTAGTATGATACCTTGAACACCATCAACACATACACATTATACATTATGCTTAATATTGTGGGTTATAAGCAATCGCAGTCCGGCTTCGTTTTATTTGACTCGCACTGTAGATCGCCACCCCAGGCGGAATAACCTTCGCGGCCGTGAAGAAAAAGTTACAGACCGTCGCGAAGACGGCGTAAATCTGTCACGAAACGGGCAATTCAACATTAACCCAATCATACACCTCCGATGTCGTCCGCACGTGCAGTTATGATACGTACTAGACAGGGACCGCGGAACCGGTGGGGCTGGGGGGGCTGCAGCCCCCCCCCCCCCCCCCCCCCACTTTTTTGGCTAAAACAAAGAAATACCTAAGGTAACGTTGAGTATTGGTAATTTCCAAAGTGCCCCCCAAAATAAATTGTAACGGATTTGGCTGATTTCAATTCCATATGAAAGACCATCGAAAAAACATGGGACAATATAATAATTCCCATTAAAATGCACTAATTGTTGTGAAATTTGCTTTCAAAATATTATTTAAAAGTGTTTGACGCCCGGGTATCACTTTTTAGAGAACGCTAGCCCGAGGCGATAATTTTGAACCAACCGTTACAAATTTAAAACAAATACTTCCTCTTTTTAAAAATTTTGAAAAGAAGTTTTTTAATAGTTGTTGATTTTCTCTCTATCTAATCACTATTTTTACGAACCTACATAATTATGCACAATATATTTTTTTAAATTGTTTAAAACAATGAGTTTTTAGAGAGCGCCATCTTGAGTTTGAACCGCTCTGTTTGAATCATCAATTATATCGATGGTTTGAATGTTAAAAGGCTTTTTACTTAGTCGTTTGTAATTTTGAATTCCTTTCAAGCGTGGTAGCGTTATAACTATTAGTTTGTAATGAAATGGTGCAGGTTTTGGTTACTAAAATTCAGTTTGACCAAATCTGTACTCTCTTTACCAGAACTCAACTATCCCTTTAAATAAATAAATACATTACAGTTCAAATGTGATCAGCCCCCCCCCCCCCCCCCCCCCCCCCCACCCCCACTTTCAAAACCATTCCGCGGCCCCTGCTAGAATAAAATAATTTGATTTGTTGGGAGCATAGTGTACGTTCAATGCGATGGAACCGAGCTGGCATTTTACTCTCGGCCCATGTAATGCATAATGTACGTGGTAACAAAATTCCTTCGATAGCCGAATTGTTCACACGTTGCGCACGCACCAACGGACGGTACGCGCGCGCTGGATCCGTACGGCAAATTACTTCGTTCGATGATGTAGATTATACATAGCAATTAAAGGATTCGATTAACCTTATTTATATTTACAAACGTACAATGTCGGAGTTCGTTCGTAAACTAAGTGTGTGTTGTAAGCGATTGCATACGCTTACCTGGTAGTGTATGATAACGTTTCAGTAACAGAGGTCATAATTATGACCAAATAGTGGAATAAATGTTGAGTGCTATTTTGCTGGGCTAACTTTAGGCAGACTTACAGATGTCAACATTGCAATCGCAAATGCTCTTTATAACAAGATGTTAGATTGGTTTCCAAAATATGTTTCAAGCTCAATTTCGCCGAGAGCGTTCTATGAGCTGGAGCGTAATACATTCACTCGCACTGTACTCTCTGATGGCACGCGCGCTCGATCCCTGTGTCGAATAAAATTGTTCGAAGAACCATGGATAGTACTAGAACCATGGATAGTACTAGTATCCATGGAAGAACTAAGCTTACGTGCATAGGGGCAATGAAAGGAATCTGGCAACCCTGTTGACATTTCGAATCGCGCATTCTCGGGGTGATAATGTTTCAGTAACGGAACGTCATAATTATGACCAAGTAATGATTGGGTTCAGGTTTTTGTACTGCACACTACTTCATCGAAGACATGCAAGTTGTGTGAAGTACCAACTCCCACTTCCATGGTATACCAAGGAGATAGTACTAGTCTAGGTTCTGTACCTGTATGCACCTTATACACCTTGTGAATCCGTCCGTACAGCTTCAAAGTTCAGAGTGGTATTACGAGGTATATGGAGGAAAGGTGTAAACAGGGTCCAGAACCTAGACTAGTACCCCCGCCGTCAGACCGTATCCAACCAGCAATCGAGCTCTCTCATGGGGCAATAAAGAAGAAACGAAGGTTGTTCTACCAGTGTGTTAGCCCACATTATTGCATGTCGTTCTAGATACACACAAGATACACAAATATTACACATGAAATGTTTGGGATCGATGACTGCTCATATCACTGCATGTAATACACAGCAACACACTCACCAATGCATGGAGAAATACCCCTTCGATGCATAAATGGATCTCACAAACGCAGACGATCGGCCACATGCACAGTGCATGAACCGTTACAATATAGCAACGCAATTTGATTGGTTGAGCTAAAGCGTAATAAATTCACTCGCACTAGACTCTCTGATATGGTACGCGCGCTCGATCCCTGTGTTGAATTTAAAGGGATAGTTGAGTTCTGGTAAGGAGAGTACAGTTTTGGTGAAATTAAATTTTAGTAACCAAAACCTACATCATTACATTGCAAAATAATAGTTATAACTAGAAAGGAACACAAAATTCCAAATGACGTAGTAAAGATCATGTTATCATTAAAAAAGAGCCGTTAAAACGTAAGAGGACGCTCTCTAAACACTCATCGGTTTCAACCATTTTGAATAAGATATTGTGCATGTGATGTTTTGTTGAAATAGTGATTAGATAGAGAAATAGCCAACAACTATTAACATACCTATTTTGTAACTTTTTGAAAAGAGGAAGCATTTTTTAAAAATTTTTAACGGCTGGCTCAAAATTCTCTAATAAACCTGGGGCCCCAGCTTTATTACAAATTGTTATATTTATGGATATTTCAGCCGTTTCTGAACCGATTTTGATCAAATAAAGTTTATTTTGTCATTAAAATATTATGCTCTTTCAAATCTTACACTCAGTTTTGCATTATCTCACGAACAAATTATTATGTGTAGCGCCCTCTCTACCAAAACTCAACTATCCCTTTAAAATCGTTCGAAGGGCAATTACAGGAATCTGGCTCCCTGTTGACATTTCTAAACGCACATTCTCGCGGTTCGTTTGTATGATTCAAGTCATGTATAAGTCAGGCGATTGCACACATTTACTTGGTAATGTGTGATGTTACAGTATTAACGGAACGTCATAATTATGACTAAGTAATGCAATAAATATTGACTGTTATTTCAATGCGCTAACTGTAGTCTTAAAGATCACAATATTGTAATGGCACGTACACTTAATAACTAGATGTAAGGTTGGTATACGAAATATGTTTCAAGCTCGATTGGAACTTTAATATAGCTAACACAAAGGCGATAGCGTTCCATTTCATATATATATTTTCGTGGATTTAAACAATGTGCCGAGATTACTGTATAAAACGTCAAGTCTTTTGAAAGCTCCAACTTCTCTATGTAAACTGCATATCATCGAAGCAGAGAGATGGGAGGTCCGAAGAGTGTCAAATTATGTAGTATACATAGAGCAAGCGGGGATATGATGAGGGTCGTTTCCCCCTAAATGCATTCCATACAGACGCTCCACACACACAATAATACACAACAAAAGCACGCACTAACATTCGTATTGTCAGAAGCAGTATGATTTATTGATGTGTGCCCTTGGAAGTTCGGGGGAGGGCTAAATTAGCGTGTGGCATATGAGGGTAATGTTACTGACGGGGGAGTTTTCTACACAATATCCCCTTTTAAAAAGGTCCCTCCCCTCTCAAATTCGTGCACTGAGTGGTGAGTGCAAATTACATAATTCACATATCACCGACTACTGTACTTAGTGGGAAAATGCAATGATATCTGCTTACCTAATTTACATTGCATTTCAACTTCATAATAAAACACGACTTTTCAATTCTCCCCTTTCGGCCCTCTCACCCCAAACAGACCCCTAGCTCTTACCACACCCCTCTGTGTTGACCAGTAAGCCAGTAACCCAGCCTGACACACATAGAAACACATTATAATGCCTTGGAACCAGACTATAATCACTGTAAAACAGCCAGGAGGTAGAATAGGGGACCTTTTCACACCATGCCTACTTACACACCAAGCCCACACGGTCAAAACGTCACCCTATAGTGATAGTGATCGCCTGTAACAAAAATCTTGGATTCACATCATATGCCACTATAAATGCCAGTATCTGTTTCCCTTTACCAGAGAGCTGGATTTAATACGTTACTTCCGAGTCATCGATCGAAGCCGACTACATAGTACACATTTCGGACCCTATCCGACCAGAAATCGAGCTCTCTGATTGGCGAACAAGGAAGAAATGAAGGCTGTACTACCACACTGCCGGTTTTATACACGCGACGCGACACACACAAGCAAAGCACGTCAAATGTGTGGGTTCGAAGGCTGCTCGTATTACTGCTGATACATACACACATACACGCAGGCACCATAACACGTACCAACCTGCGCTTCGAAGAGATTTTGTTACTTACTTCGATCTGTTTTTGGATCGATGGAATATGGCTCTAAGGGCACGCCATAGAGGCCATCATGGTTCCGTTAGTAGTTGTAATTAATTGCATTGTGTATGAAATACACAACACTTTGCAAAATGCTGGGCCTCTATTTGATATCACACAAAGTCACGGTATCAAAACATATAAGTATGTGTTGTTCTTTGCCTGGTGGGCCCCTTTAAAGGAATGTATGTTAATTATTTCGCCTTGCTTAAAGATCTGCTTATGTCCAAACGCAAGGCCTGTTTTTCGTACTTTTTATGGATTTACTCTGCGGTAAACAAAAAAGTTTAGCGTTCAAAATGTACAAAGCTGTCATTATGATTTGTGGTTACTTACATAAAAGGCAGTACTGTCCCTGTCCAGTGGGTGAATGTTGTGGAATCCATAAGGGGGGTCGCAACGTGCACACTCGCGTGCGAGCCTGAGTGGGAGAGAATACTAACATATGTGACCCGTCCTACGTAGAAGAACCGAAAGTCGACAAAGTTGATTTTCTGGATTTGTATTTAGTTCGATTCAGCAATATCTAAGCTTTAATATGAAATAAAGTTTGTCTCATAATGATTCTGCAACGCGGAGTTATTGACGCTTTTCTAAGGCAAATATTGAACGGTCTGGAAATAAGATGCCGAGAAAATAGCTCAAGAAACTTTACATCCATTTCGAAAGTGAAATTAGCGTTTTAAGCAGGCCATAAATGAACCGATTGCATGAATAGAATGTCGTAGCAACCTTTATTCAATTTTCTTGAAACTTGCATATCAGTAAATATGTATGATATACACCTTCCCTCCAGAAACTGTTGAATATTATCCATGCATTGTAGAGATATGAACAGATTTAATTACAATTTAAGTGGGTTTGGAACGATAAACTGTACACATCGAGCACATGATACAATAGCGAGCACTTTCAGGTAACAAAAGGGGCTCCGCTCTGGATCTGTTTATTGTTCGATTAATCGGTATTGACTGGCAGTTTGATTTTAGGAATGCAAACTTGCGTCTGGTGCGTAATGTAAAAACTATTACAAAGAACAGTATGTTGATACGTGAAAAGTAAAACGGGGTATCGAAGCTAGACATTTTGGAGGGGGAGGCCCCAGGTACCAAAGGGGGAGGCCCCAGGTACCAAAGGGGGAGGGGGGATCCGTTGGTACAGGGTTTGTTTTCGTTCTTTTGGCGGGGATGCCCGGGGATGTCCCTTAGAAAATTTTAAAACAGGTGTCTAAGTAACGGAGGCGAGCCTCGGTCAACTTCAAAATGAGGGTATATAAAAGAGTGGGATTATGCTTTAGCCAACTTAAAACAAGCTCTAAATAGCGTTTGTTTGTTTTTTTTGGTGGTGTGGGGGAGGGGGGGGGGGTATGCCTTATTATAAAATTATTATGAACTACTTAAATAGTTAGTACGACAAATTAATTCTACCACGGGCGTAGCGAGTTACGTAATACCTATTCAACTGGGGGGGATGTAATCCGATGAATGAATAGCTCATCCCCCCCCCCCCCCCCCCACTTGAATGGGTATCAATGTCATGTCTACGCCCGTGAATTCTACATACGATTAATGAATGTTATGTTACAGGGCCCAATTCTTTAATCTATATAATACTCACACTCAACCAGTGGTGTACATAGTGTATGAGGTTGGAGGGGGGGGGGGGGGGGGGGGGGTGGGTGTGCAGTTAATTGGATAGGACTTGGGTCGTATTGTCATAAACATACTTTGTCAAACTCAATAGGGCCACTATACAATGGAGGCCATTTGGATTACTAATCTCCGTGCACAGTCAATAGGGATTAAAGAATCTCGATGTGCGCTGGCCGCTCTTGACAGCTACAGAGATTCCAACTTAGCACAAAGGGGTTGTTAAGAGGCGGAGCTTAATATCGATCGCTTTTAGTGGCAAATAATTTTGGAACGCAAACTTTTCAAACCTGCAAAAAACATGCTTCAAAACTCTGCTTAATTTTTACCTTTCCACTGGATATTTTTACTGGATATTTTGCGTACCGGTAGAACAGATATCAGGGAAATGTATGAGGCAATAATATTTGTTTTCACTTTTTCATGCAATTTCAAATCAATCGTGATTTCTGAGGTTCGACATCTTGCGACTTCTGGCTCCTCTGCGGATGGCGAGGCACATATTATTATCATCATCATCGGCGTCAACTTCAGGCATGTCAGGTGGCGCTGCAGAACGCTGTTGCGCAGAGCCATATAAAGTATAGACTGCTGTGGTATTCACGAGAACACGCCATGCAACTCTATCCTCTGTCGATAGTAATGCTCCCTTCATTCCTTATTATAAATATGCACATGTATTTATATTTCACGGTATATTCCTTGGAAAATGAATGCCCTATGACCGGCTGATATGGGAGCGATCAGACATGCAAAGTGAAATTTGCTAACTAATTGCATTAACGTTGTATAATGCTGAAAGTCTCTCGGTGAGGCTTTACAATTCAAACACTTCAATCATGAATAAAGAGAAATTCGGAAAACCGATTCTTGTTCCATGTTTGTATAGGTAATACGAATACAACGAGGTACATTATATGAGAACTGCCACATTTCTAAGTGTATGCATTTTTTAAGTATTTTTAAAAATCATCGAATAAATCTCGGCCCCAGATTTATTCCGATCGGATATATTTATTAATATTTCAGCCGTTTCTGAATCGATTTTGATCAAATAGAGTTTATTCTGCCAAGTGTAATGCTCTTTCAAATTTTACACTCAGTTTTTTTATTATCTCAAAAGAAGAATTAGATCGCCCTTTATACCAAAACTGAACTACCGGTTTCGTCCATATTATTATTATGCATAACATATCGATTGTTTTGACTGACATGACTGACATGATACGAACAAAATTACTATAATACTTACTTTCCTGGTACAGTATTGGAGAAAGGTTCAACTGTTTTATCAACAAAAGCACCGAAACCAAGCTGATAATTTCGAGTGATTTTTCCAAGCTCAGCAACTATGTAAACAAAATAATATATCAATGTATTACACCAACATAATGTACATATACATAAATCAATCTTATCAACTCGCCCTTTCCCTTGAATATTGCACAAAGCTATATTAAAAAATTTAGAGGAAGAAAAAGAAACATGTACTTATATTTTTTGTAATATCGCCGAGGAAATTAAGAAGGAAAAGACCAACCTGACCAATCACAGCAGTTATCCAATCCGACCAATCACATCATTTTACTAACGCGACCAATTGCTATAGACATCGCGACTAATCACAGCACTTTACCATCCTGGCCAATTACCATGATTACAGCACTTTACCTACCCGACCAATCACAGCATTCAACCAACCAGACCAATAACAGCACTTAACATGTCTCCGAGCAAATAATGGGTTATTAAGTATCACGTGGTACATGCGTGTTGCTAAGAAGCGAGTTGCTAAAAAAATAAGTCCGAGATAAAGGTGTTAACATTACGATTTTGGGTACATAGTATTTTAGATAGAGTCTGAGATGTTATGTATATTAATTGCCATTCAATTTAATTCATTTATGGCCAGTTTCCCTCATTTTGGAAGCAGCTTTCCAAAATGTTTACTATGTCTGTTCCATGGGCGTCGATACTTACGTAATACCTATTCATCAGGGGGGATGAATGAATAGATCATCCCCCCTGATGAATGGGTATCAATGACAGATCGACGCCCATGGTCTGTTCCCGGGGGGGGGGGGGGCACTCGAATTTTGTGTTGACGGGGGTGTGCCGCACGCAACTCTGAAATGGGGGTCTTAAGAACTGACTACAAGCAAAACATATAGGGTCTTTGGAGCTACAAAAACCCTGAAACGGGAGTTAAGGGGTCTAAGGAGCAGACTAAAACTACAAAATACATAGACTTGGAGCTACCAAAGACCTACGGAAACCCTAAAAAAAGGCTCAAATGGTCGTCCAAGTAGCTGACTAGAAGAAGAATAATGGACTTGGCGCTACTCAACTACCTAGCCAAGTCATTCCGGGGGTCTACCCAGCTAGCCACCTGACGTCGGGCCGATGTCGGAAGTTGGTTGCCGGATGTCGGCATATCGCCGTTGGCTCGAGGTTAAAATGTCCGCCAGCCCAACATCGTCACGGCGTCATTTTTGTGATATATTGGCATAACGTCATTTTCCGACAATGGTCCAACATCATATCATATCTCCCAGCTTTAAAATACAAATAATTTAATCCTGAATACATTATACCCAAGGAAAGCTAAATTCGGAGAACAGAAACCGGTTAATATAAAAAGATTGCATACCCAGTGTACTGCCAAGTTGGTTTAGGTTTGTCAGATCGTTTTCCATTGAGAAGCTTAGATCCATGGCGTAATATAAGTCGACCGGGTAGTCTTCAGCCTGACGAACCTCTAGACGTACTCGAGTGGGCTCATCTGAGAATTAACCAGAATAATTAAAAAGAACGATACAATTTAAACAGGGTACGAAATATTAAAAGGGATCTAGAAATTGTGTTGACATGACTGCGCACAAAGTGACGATGGGTTAATAAAAAGTGTATGTCCTCGATTGATATGTACACTGAATGATGCGTACAAATGTCGGCATGGTAAATAGTCATTGCATGGTTTCTAGTCATTTTATATACAGTTTAAAGTTTATCAAGGATTCTTTTAAATCCGAACACTTCAATCATGAACATTTTTTTGTATAACGAAAGAAAATGTTTGGAAAACCAAAACATGTTCCATGCCTCTATTGGTAATACGAATACAACACCTGCTATAATTCTAAATAAAATGTGTCGATCTTGACAATGGTAGTATAATTGGATCAGATTACAAATTATTCCAGTGAATACATTATAAGGGTGTAATACGTATCATTCCATTTTTAACCTGATGTAAAGCATTGATATAAAGCATTTTCTTGTTTATAATCTTCAGATATTCGGCTCTGCATGGCATGAACGTTGTCATTCCAATAATTTCATTTCATTCATGATATGTGCCAATTTTCTGGCTAGAAAGCATTTTCTAAATAATAATATTTGTTCAAAATTGCAATGTTGATACTTTGTAACGCTTGTTACATGGAACTGACAAAATGAAGTAGCAAACATGGGATTACAAGCGGATATACTATAGTTATACTATTTTAGTGGCACATATGTCTAGATCTTAATGAGCATAGAAATATACAAATATTTCTAATCCCATCTTTTTTCTTCTAATCATTGCTTTATTGAAATAAAATCAAATAAAACCCATGACAATACACACACATCTAGATTATTTGTGTTTAAGCAACGAGGTACAAGGTGTGAAAATAGAAGTAATACACATACAAACATAAATTTCAGCATGAGAAACATAACATGGGTAACATTCAGCAACACTTTACTACTTATTTCAATTTTAATTTTTATCAAAATAATAATCATGAAAGGAAAGTTTAATTAAGCTTCAGAAAGAAAATAAACCCACAATAGTAATAAAGTGTATTCAAAGATTGAAAGAGAAAAGGCTAATAAAAAAGAAATACAATTTATGACTTTTATTAACACATATAATTAAACTAAACAATGTGCGTATCAATAAAACTCGTATATAACATAAAAGTGACGTAACGAATAATTTGAGACAACTTTGATTTGTACCCCGGCATATCCATACTTACTCGGGCGGACTTTAAGCTTGATTCGTTGTGGTTTAACCTGAACGATGTCATCTACATCTAGGTCAGCGTCTTTCACACTTAGGTCTCGATCCTGCCAAAAGCATACAGTAATTGAAGTTAGATACTGTTTGTAGAGGTACATTCATTACCATGAATTGAATTGCCACCGTTTGTATAGAGGAAACAGTTTTACTGCTGCTACTAATAAAATTGTATACTAATATAATAACATACTCGATTTATATAGCGCCTAATATGATTGATAATCATCTCTAAGCGCTTTACAATGATAATATTACCCCCGGTCATAGGATACAATGCAAACCAGCACACATTGTGTGCACCATCTCCACTCCCTGGGGAGCATTCCTTCCAAGCGCTCATGGGCTCAAGAAGATCATTCACATAAAGGCTTTCACCTCCTACCGGGTCCCCATTTATACACCTGAGTAGAGGGCAGCAATTGTGGATAAATTGTATTGCTGAAGGACAAACATGACAAAGGCAGTGGGCAGGGTTCGAACTCGGGATCTCATGATCGGAAAGCGCGCGCTCTACCAATCTTGCCACACCACATCCATAATTGATGTTGATACTACTAATACTAGTACTGCTGCTACTACTACTACTACAACTTTAGTTCTCATTTCATATTTATTTAATTTCCAGTTTATTTCACTCATTCAAAAAATAGAAATACAATTGAAACACAAATAACGACAAAACACATACTAAAATAATTAACATAATACGTAGTATAAACAGGGTACATATTTGAGTGGGTAGCGGCCAGAAAGAAAATAAATCCTTATAAACGGGTGACCTGGAATTACATTTTTAAAGTACTACAAATGTAAAAGATTAATGTTGTATAGCTACAACACAGAAAAAACAAACAAACACAAACACTAAAACAACCTAAGGGAAGATGTATATCAAGTTTAAAATATTATCATACAGGAGAAGGCTTTGTAAGATATTGTTTTAAGTTACGTTTAAACGAATTCATTGAACATGATTTTTGTATATATTCAGGAAAGGAATTCCAAGTGGACCATAAAAGTTCTACTGCTACTACTACTATACTACTACTACTACTACTACTACTACTACTACTACTACTACTACTACTACTACTACTACTACTACTACTACTATACTACTACTGCTATTGCTATACTTCTACTACTTTTACTACTACTACTACTACTACTACTACTACTACTACTACTACTACTACTACTACTACTACTACTACTACTACTACTACTACTACTACTACTATACTACGACCGCTACTATTATCCTACTACTGCTACTTATACTATTATTTCTTCTACTACTAGTAGTAGTAGTAGTAGTAGTAACTACTACTACTACTACTACTACTACTACTACTACTACTACTACTACTACTACTACTACTACTACTACTACTACTACTACTACTACTACTACTATTACTATTACTACTACTACTACTGCTGCTGCTGCTGATGATGATGATGTTGTTGCGTGGTTTGATTTGCGATATTTGAACAACCCGGCTCATCAGGCCAACAAATATTTACCTTAATGGGTGGGGGTGTGAAGCTAGGGTAGAGGTTGTGAGGGGTTCAATCCCTTCAACAAAGGGGGCATGTTCACGGGCGTAGACATGACATTGATACCCATTCAAGTGGGGGGGATGAGCTATTCATTCATCGGATTACATCCCCCCCCCCCCAGTTGAATAGGTATTACGTAACTCGCTACGCCTGTGGGCATGTTGCCCACTCACCCTACTCATTTTTCCTATTCTACATGATATTGAGAGATAACTAACCAACACAATGTCAATGACGGCTTGTGGGTTGGTGATGTTGGCACAGCCATCGGCCATAAGAGCTGCATTCGTGTCACATCTCTGACTCGAAAATGTCTGAAGAAAAGGGTGAACAAATTAATATTTACATGGCAATTAATCCAAGGTTAAGAAATAATTATGTTCTCCTAGAAATATGAAAAAGTAAAAATAAAAGTCAAGGGATTGCGCTTTCGATTCTTATAGCATTTAATGCGTTTGATCTTCAAAAGTGTATAGTACTCACATCGTATATATTACCTTAATGGTACTTTTATAGGGCATAAGTGGTTTTCAAAAGTGTTTTATATCTCTTATCCTTGCAGAAATCTCCCCCGCATTATACAGACTGTCCCAGAAAAAACGAAACCGGGTTTCATTGCAAAAATGTTATGTTATAATGAATAATTTCCTTGATGATATATATATGTCTGAAAAGCTCTGTGTCTCTTCTTTCATTTGATATACAACTTATGGCACATACTTCACGCATTACTGAATTAGAACGATAGAAAGTGGTGTTACCAAGATTCCATTTGCACGCAGAAATTGCAAGTTTGGGTGAGGTTTTGGGGTGAGTTTTAAGGGTAGTAAACGTACTTATTTTGAAAAAGGACAAACACCGCATACAACTTCATAATTTTATCTTTTATATGACACCTCATGATCAAAAAATAAATGATTTATGCCAGAGAACGAGTACAATGAAAACATGCTTGATTCCAGCCTAAATGACTAACTTTCTTTTTCTTGATCCCCATGTTTGTGTAAATTCACTCATGCATCAACGTCCATTGTCAGCTGCTAAGTAAGGAAAGCTGAGCGACTTCTTACTCAACTTTCACTCATTGGGGCAGATATCAGGCATGTTTTTTGAGCATGATGTGTCATGTAAAAGATAAAAATATGAACTTTTATGTGGTGTTTGTCCTTTTTAAAAATAAGTATGTTTACAACCCTTAAAACTCGCCCAAACTTAAAATGTATGCGTGGAAATGGAATATTGGTAACACCACTTTCCATTGTTCTTATTCAGTCATGCTTGAATTATGTGCCATAAGTTGTACATCAAATGAAAGAAGAGACACAGAGCTGTTCAGACATATCTATATCGTCAAGGAAATTATTCATTATGACAGAAAATTTCTGCCATGAAACCCGGTTTTGTTTTATCTGGGACAGTCTGTATATTATATTTGTTTTGACTTGGCATTTAAATGACTGACATCATTATAGCACGTTTGGTTTTTATTAAGGGTTAATGCCGTTTTGATTTAAGCAGGAAATGGAAATACCACAAGTCGCTCTTTCACCTTTATATTATTTGGAATCCAAAGTACGTAATGGTTACGTAATTTCCTATGAAATTAAAAAATCAAGGTGTATAAATAAATCACTTAAATCAATTTCCCTATCTTACAAACTCCGACTTGATCTGTTCACAACATTTCCTGCTCGAATGGAATGCAATTACCAAACTGCTTATCGTTGACAAAAGGCTAGATATATATTCATTATACTGGAGGGTCATTCCATGTCAAATCACCAAAAAAAGTGCAAATTTTCATCGCACCCCCTCCGAATTTGCTAATATTTGGTATGTATGATATTTCAACCTTTAAAAGCTCAAATATTTAATTTTTAGCCCAATCCGCCCAACGGTTTTGGCGCTATGGTCGATTCTTATGGGGGAGTTTTGTAAGAAATGGGCGTTGGCACCATTTTTCAAATGGCAATTGTCCGTTAACCGTTGGGTCAATTTATGTTGTGATGGTGTCATTGGACTGGGGATGTTATATGCAATCCATTTATGCCATTTGTTTTCATGCATGAGCGAGTTTGGATACGATAACCTTTGACCTTAGTCTTTGACCTTCCGTTTTACCTCGTGGATCAAATAATTTTCAGAATTTTTTTGGCTTAAATGTTGTCTTGATATAATTTCTACAACATATGAAAGAATTGGAGATATATTATTTCTTGTTTTTTCTACAGCCTTGTTTTAAGTTTGAAAATTTCATGTAAAATTGAATTATTTTAGACCTACACCCATGTCCAAGAATTCTATAGGGGTGTATTATGTATGAAAAAGACCTATTCAAAGTCATGATTAGAGGCCTATTCACACCCTGGCTTACCACAGTTAAATAGACCTGCTAATCCCCATACAATAGAAATCCAGACAAATGGCATCTATTGATGTTGCAATGATACCACATGTTTCTAACCTGACAAGGGCCCTGGGCAGAATCAATTGTGAGCCAGATCAAATGTTCTTAATGCACACATCTGATTGGTTGAAATGCAGAAAATGTCTCCCTCTGCAACAGGGCCTAGGTGTAGTTCTTTTCTTGAATACAATCTTTCAAGTTCAAGTTCAAAATGCAAACTTGTACATCAAGCATGAAAGCAAATATCTCCAGGTATCCCTTTTCAATGAATTTCATGTTTCTATGCACCATAAATTGCAATAGTTTGCAATAATATGCAATAGTTACATGATTTGCAATCTGTAAAAATTCAAACACAAAAAGTAACTACCCCCTAGACAACTGCTCATAATTTCATAACCAATAATTGTTTCAAGATGTCATCTTACTACAATATTTCTACAGTTGTTTTGTACATTATGTGTGGAAATGAGAGATGGCTGAATGAGCACAGATTAAAGACAAATGACCCAATTTCAAAAGTCACAAGAACTTGCACATGCCTGTCCATTTTTTGTGAAACAGCACATACGTATGGCTTAATGCTTAATGCATCATTGATGGTTTGTGAAACAATGCCGTTTGATTTTCACACAAAACAACTGTATATTTATTGTGGTAAAATGACATATTGAAACAATTATTGGTTATGAAATTATGAGCAGTCGTCTAGGGGGTAGTTACTTTTTGTGTTCAGTTTAGTTGGAAAGAATCAGGTTTGAATTTTTACAGATTGCAAATCATGTAACTTAATTGCATAAAATGTTGCATAGAAACATGAAATTCATTGAAAAGGGATACCTGTAGATATTTGCTTTCATGATTGATGTACAAGTTTGCATTTTGAACTTGAACTTGAAAGATTGTATTCAAGAAAAGAACTACACCTAGGCCCTGTTGCAGAGGGAGACATTTTCTGCATTTCAACCAATCAGATGTGTGCATTAAGAACATTTGATCTGGCTCACAATTGAATCTGCCCAGGGCCCTTGTCAGGTTAGAAACATGTGGTATCATTGCAACATCAATAGATGCCATTTGTCTGGATTTCTATTGTATGGGGATTAGCAGGTCTATTTAACTGTGGTAAGCCAGGGTGTGAATAGGCCTCTAATCATGACTTTGAATAGGTCTTTTTCATACATAATACACCCCTATAGAATTCTTGGACATGGGTGTAGGTCTAAAATAATTCAATTTTACATGAAATTTTCAAACTTAAAACAAGGCTGTAGAAAAAACAAGAAATAATATATCTCCAATTCTTTCATATGTTGTAGAAATTATATCAAGACAACATTTAAGCCAAAAAAATTCTGAAAATTATTTGATCCACGAGGTAAAACGGAAGGTCAAAGACTAAGGTCAAAGGTTATCGTATCCAAACTCGCTCATGCATGAAAACAAATGGCATAAATGGATTGCATATAACATCCCCAGTCCAATGACACCATCACAACATAAATTGACCCAACGGTTAACGGACAATTGCCATTTGAAAAATGGTGCCAACGCCCATTTCTTACAAAACTCCCCCATAAGAATCGACCATAGCGCCAAAACCGTTGGGCGGATTGGGCTGAAAATTAAATATTTGAGCTTTTAAAGGTTAAAATATCATACATACCAAATATTAGCAAATTCGGAGGGGGTGCGATGAAATCCATTGGGTGATTTGACATGGAATGACCCTGGATCCTTGTGGATGCGGCTGGCGCTCTTAATACTGTGAGCCAGTAGCGCCTATGTTCAAACTTTTACGGTATACAGCCTTGGAAAAAAGTATTAGACCAAGCACCTTTTGCTAAATTGTTGAGATTGTTAACATAATTTTGTCACTTTAATAACATTTTAAAGAATCATAGGTTCATATAATTTCAAAGTGGGTACATTCAGAGTTCATGTCTTGAATTTGAAGAAAATATGAATTTCATGAATAATTGTGTGGATTTTTAACATAAAAAGGTATGGGTTTAATACACACGTTTTTAATATAGTGGAACATTTCATGATTTTGTTTCTGTAAGTCTTGCTTATTTCATAGTATATCTTTCTATTCGTTGTGGGGCTTGTTCATGAGTCAATTAATTATTGAAAAGAGTTGCCAAGTGGTAGTCAATTGCTCTCATCAAAGAAGTAAGACCAGGTAAAGATGGCCTCTATATATCCTGGTATACTGCTATAGCACAGAGAGTCAGCATCCAAATATTATTTGCTTCTCCAACAGAGTTTAATGCCACTTGACACCTCTCACCAAGAATCAAAGTGCTATTACAAGTCACACTAGGAACTGGAGAGATCTTTCTATGGTATAACAGGGGTGTCGATCCTGGGGGCAGGGGGGGGCGGTCGCCCCCCCAATGAAAATATTGGGGGGCGAACATATCATTTCGCCCCCCCAATAATTCCGAAAATGAGGAAGAAAAAAATCGAGTGATATAATGCCAAATAGGGGAAAGACACATTTATCAATAATTAATCTTCAAAATAGCCGTTTTTTAGTTTGAAAAGGACTGTAAATCTCTTTTTTGCCGCGCGCTTCGCGCGCATACAGTTTCTCATATTGCAAGTTTCATTTGGGTTGCGGGAACTCACCATTTGAAATGTGTTGGGCAGCATAATTTCTCAAACGCACACCTCAAACGAAGTTTATTAAACCCTCATCTATAGATAGCACACCGTCACAGAAAATAAAATAAGCTCGGTACATTTGCGCTGAACGCAAATCAAATTGGAATATCATGTCCCCCCACATTTGAAAAAGGAGCAGATTGTCCCCCTCCCTTTGTCATTATGTATGTTTGGTTCCATACCTATATACTTCATATTACGTGCAATTTCTGTCTCAGGTGTGCACCAAATCGCACAATTTCACGCCCAAAAATACAAAAGCTCCCTACTGTGGGAGGGGGACACACCCTCCCACACCCTCCCCCGCTCGGTCGCTTCGCTTCCTCGCAATGTCTCCCTACACTTTTGAGAAATTGTTGACGTCCTTGCTTAGTTTCATGGGAGCCCAATGCCCTAGACTATATCGATGGCTCTATAGTATACATGATCACGTGGATCCATCTCATGCAAGGCTCAGTCTTTTCCTCGCTATGCCCTTTAAAAATACGTTATCAGTAGGTTCACTATTTTATACAATTTTAACACCCATGCTAGGAGCAAATGTCTGAAATCTAAAAGCTTCCGGGGGCTCCGCCCCCTGGACCCCCATTATTGTCCCCAAATGTGGGTGCCCCCCAAAGTCAGGTCTTCGAGCCATCAATACACTTTCAATGAGCGCATAATAAAACTTCCGGGCATGCCAATGTGGGGCTTTTAGCTCTCTCAGTGGTCACTCTGGAAAATTTTTCAAATTTCGCCCCCCTAATCTCAAAAACGGATCGACACCCCTGTGGTATAATCACAATTTACAGTAAAAAAATCAACAAATGTTTCACTTTGTATTTTAAAATGTTTATACAACCCATTTGCACAACATTCATGTTTATAATCAAATTGAAGGGAGAAACATGTAGTAGGTATCACTAACACCATTGCCTATACAACTGTTGGTATGCCATTAAATCAACAAATGTTTCACTTTGTATTTAAAAATGTTTATACAACCCATTTGCACAACATTCATGTTTATAATCAAATTGAAGGGAGAAACATGTAGTAGGTATCACTAACACCATTGCCTATACAACTGTTGGTATGCCATTAACTAATTTATCTTTGAAATGTTATAAAAATGGACAATAGAGCATGAAACATTGACAAAATTGACCAAAAAGTGCTTGGTCTAATAATTGTTTCAAAGGCTGTATACACTTAGAATGGAACATATGAATATAGGCCCTTGTCATCGGACACAACAATTGTATCATTTATCATATTATGCACCGTCTCAACTCCCCGGGGAGCATACTAGTCCGTATATGTTACCTACTTACATCTGTAGTGCACCATGCACACATAGGGTTGAGGGAGATACACACTCCACAGTCCTGTGCTCCTCTGCATGTAGCGCTTATATCAGGACCTAGAGCAAACATCAATCAAATAAAATACAAACAATGAACAAAAACAAAGCCAAATGACAGGGTACTCTAATGTAAAATCAATAGCCAACGTCAAAACAATATTGATTTAGTTTGCCAGGTTTAAAGATGATAAAAACATTAGTCTTTACTTATATGCATGAACTGAAATTAGTAACTGGGCCGGCAGAAGGTGGTTTTGATTTTTATCAATGTCATAAAAAGAGAGTCGTAATAATACAGCCTAGCTTTCGATCCTAGCAGAATCTTTGTCAGGGCACAAATGACAGTTACTACAGAAAAAACACAGAATATATACCAACATAAACACATGTATGAAAGGGGGGCTGGAAAGAGGAAAGGAAATGTCATAAAAAGATACAATTGTAATGATGTTTTAGCAATACAATTCAGCAATATACGATTGTTTGAATTGTATGAATAAATTGAAGCAAAGAAAAGAATAAAATATAGAGTAAACAAAACTTACTCTGAGCAAACGATGTAGCAATCGTTAGGATGAAGATGAGCAACGTTTCCATGACTGAAATCGTGGAATGAGTTAACGCAGTTATACATCCAAGTGATAAACGCGAACAGTTTTCATAAACAGTGCTTCAGCAAGTTGAGAAGTGTCACTAAAAATTGTAGTGAAGTGTGTCACTATTAGTGAAGAAGATTGGATTAATGTACGATGTTGTGAAGACACAGCAAACTACATGTAGAACAGAAGAATCACAAAACAACACAATTGTAATGAATTACACCGATGAAGAAGAGGCAACTATAAAGCATTCCAATTTAAACTTGTCTGTCAATTCCTACACACTTATGTGTCGAAATGCATAAATGAGGAAGTACCTACACCCAAGCAAATCGCGGCATACAGTGGTACATATTGACATATTGAAGCACCGTGCTCTCGGAATAATAATATCATCACGCAATATTGAACAAAACAAATATAATGCTGATGTCATTGAATAGAAAAGCAATAGAGCGTGAGCAAGGTTC
This sequence comes from Echinarachnius parma, assembly GCA_037951105.1. Taxonomy (NCBI): domain Eukaryota; kingdom Metazoa; phylum Echinodermata; class Echinoidea; order Clypeasteroida; family Echinarachniidae; genus Echinarachnius; species Echinarachnius parma. The sequence continues at coordinate 24,338 of JBAMJV010002803.1, read as the reverse complement.
GGTCGAATTCGTTTTGTTGTTGACGTCAATGGGTCATGGACTTGGGAGTAAATAGAAGTAAGCAATCGGGGGGAAATTATTTTAAAATATCCAACATACACCAAAAATGCCATAGGTGTATACGGCAACATTTTTGCTAGGGGGTTGAGGTCTTTTGACCGCGAATATCATCCTCTCCTTTTTCACCTCACACGCAACAAAAAAAAACATGATCTTTACCACTATAAAGCTGCCCATAAATGCGTCATCGGTATTGTAAATATTTAGTGAAGATATAACATAATTTTTTTCTGACTATTATACATTTAATGTATAATATTCAGAAAAAAATTATGTTATATCTTCACTAAATATTTACAATACCGATGACGCATACATGACGTTGCTCGAAAATGACATGATTTTGCCCGAAAATAGCACGATTTGCCCGAAATTGATATGATTTTACACAAACATGACACGAGCTTACCCGAATATGACATGAGTTTGCCCGAATATGACGTGCTTCTGCCCGAATACATGAGCTTGCCCGACATTGCGTGATTTTGCTCGGAATTAGAGGTACGTTCATGCCCAAATGCTGCACTCTCGGGGGCTGTGCACAGCCCCTAGCCCCCACCGCCTGTGACGCACGTGCACCCTGTCGTGTAAACATATTAGTGAGTAAAATCAAACAAAAACAGACTATGCCAGCATATTTACCTGAGCATGTTTTCCTGAAATGTTTAATCCGTGTTGTTTCGAAAAACAAGCACATTTTGCTCGAAGAATGGATTGAGGAAGTAAAACGATACGAAATTGTCTGAATGTCATCGGAACAAAATATAATATTTTGCAGTTGTGAAAACTATTATGGACAAAAAAAGTTCGAGGAAATAAAAAAATAAAAAAGCAGTAATTTCTAAATGTCTAAATGATGCAAATGTTGGGCTTTTGTACTATGACAATTTGTGCAATGCATGGAGTTTCCCTTCGGCATTTACGAAATTGATATTACAATATTATATGCACATTTATTAACAATTTATTGCGTAAAGTTTGTTTTAATTTCTATGCGCCAAACAAGTTGGGGATTTATGAGTCTATATAATGTCGAAGAGATCAATCAAGGCAGTAATTTCGACTATTTAGCATGTATTATCTCTTTCTATATTACTATCTCTTTCGCTACACATTGTATGTATATTTACACAAACAAATTATACCTCGTGATTCCGTTTGAGCTATTTCGACGTTTGTAAATAGAATTGTATTGTATACATCCCACTGCAATCCAGCTTATAGCTGCGAATGTGACAGTTTGTTTGCGAAGTGTCAAACTCCACGAAAATTACTTGGAGCTTCCTCGTTTCTCTTTCACCGTGTTGTTTAGCTTATGGTAAGAGAAGAATAGAATATGGTTAGATTTTTCCAAATGTCCCTTTAGTATGAAAATAGTTATCATTGATAATCATTCAGCTCAAGACCCTTAATGAACGGTCATACCTCACTGGCGTACTGGAGGCCCGGGGGGGGGGGGGGGGGGCTTGGGGGGCGCTTGCTCCCCCCGCCCCCCCCCCCCCCCCTTTACCAAACACACACAAACAAATTCAATCATGGCTTATATCTAATACGATACCAATGACTGAAAAAATGTATTTCTTTAGACAAGATAACTCAGATTTCACTTCATGTCATGTCAAATTTCCGTCTTAAGTATGCACCAGATTGCATAATTTCAACTTGTAAAACATTGCAAAAACACCCTAACCATGCACGGACGGACACCGGCTTCAAACTCATTGGAGACAACCAATCATAGTACAGTGGAACCTTGTTATAAAGAGGTCAGATATAAACCAAAAAACCCTCTTATAACAAGGTCATTTTGCTGGTCCCAGCTCTTTATATTTCTCTGTTTTTTTTACCCTGATATAATGAGAAACCTGATATAACAAGGTCATTTTCATGGTCCCAATGATTTCGTTATAACGAGGTTCCACTGTATCTTTCCTCAATAATGGATATAAAGAACAGTTTACCTAGTTAAACACGTGAACATTCATGTCTGACATTGATTTTCACATGAATGTGCACTTTTTTCAAATTATTGTGCAGTAGGTGAGTGATTGTGGATGAATTTGACAAAGTTAATACAAAGATTTCCCACACACACACACACACGCATACACACCTACATGTATTCGCCATCTTTTGAAGACTATAAAAAAGTACTTTGGACCTGTGTGCTTGATACATGTATTTCCCTTATGTACTGCTGGACGTATGTCGCATGTTATTTTTTCAATTTTTTTTTATTGTATGGTGTCCAACTTTGTCCATGATTTGTAGCGTTCACACTCACACACACACACGCACACACATACATGCACACACACAAACACACACACACACGCACGCACATAACATACACACAAACTAACATATCCTTACAGGGATAGTTTAGTATTGGTCAAACGTAACTTTAGTAACCAAAACCTGCACCATTACGGTACAAAATAATAGTTCTGTCACCATGCTCGAAAAGTATACACAATTACAAACGACTAAGTAAAACTCCTGTTATGATTAAAAAAGAGCCGTTACAACTCAAGAGAACGCTCTCTAAAAAAATAATTGGTTTTAGCTATTTTTCATACAAAATTGTGCATTTAATGTTTTGTTAAAAAAATGATTCAATACAGATATCATCAACAACTTTTTCAAAACCTATTCAGATTTTTTTCAAAGTTTTTCTAAACAGTCAAAATATCCCCTGGTGAAGAATTTTTGAATAAAAATATGTTTATGGATATTTCAGCCGTTTCTAAACCGATTTTGTTCAATTCAAGTTTATTCTGTCATTAAAATTGTATGTTCAAATTTGACAGTCAGTTTTTCATTTTCTCACACAAAAATATTTTGTGAAGTGCCCCCCTATACCAACACTCAACTATCCCTTTAACCAATTTACACCCATGTATACAAACATATGTTATGATGTCGCTAATGTACATGTACACCTGACACACAGAAACAAGCATACAATGGATAAAGCCTACACAAATATAAGTTATACATGTAATAGAAAATGTTATTTTAATAAATACCATCTATATACAGATGAAACAATTGTATACATTATATTTCAGTAATAAATACGCAAATTATATTTTTGTTTACAATGTATAATCCTTTGGGATTCTATATTCTAGATAAAAATGAATCCATTCACAGCACACATTCTTCTGAGCCATACAAGTACAATTTCGAATTGTGAACATTAGAAGTCCATGTTCTTCAATGATTCTAAATATGAATACAGGGGGGTAAAAGTTCTTTTTAAAGGCATAAAATGTTGATTAAAATGATAAATATTTTCTTTTATAAACAAGATTTCATTTTATTGATGTAAAACTTATGAAAAGTCTAAAATACTTAGATTTTTGCTTTTGAATATATATTTTTATTCCGAGGCTACAAATGGGTTACCATAATTTTTAAGTCCAACTTAGAGTTAAGTTCAACTTAGAATCTTTGTTGAAACACCCCCCAGGTATATTTTCTATAAACTCATTACGAGATACTACACTTCTGCTTGGCATAATCAAATAAGAATTTTCATTAACGGTGGGTTATTCTACAAGACACATTAATACATTTATCCAAAGGTTTGTAGAGAACAACACTTTGTCTCCTTAAAGGGTACCACTCGCAAATGGTTGGCCCGTATGGAACCAGGAAATAGCAGTGGTTCCGTAAGTGGTGGAAATTAATTGCTTTGTTTATGAATTACACAACCCTTTGCAAAATGTTAGATATCTATTTGATATCACAAAACGGTACCAAAACATATACTAATGTGTTGTTCTTTGCCTGGTGGTCCCCTTTAAGGCCACTTTAACAATATATGTGACCGGCTATAGCAAAACCTGGCACTTGTTGGTAATTCATGTTTTGAGGAAATGGGCATTTTAAGTTCACACACTGTGTGTAAAAGACCCATGCTTGTAAATTTAAAACAATCATATCTTAGCCAATTATTGACCAATCAGTTAGAACAAAGTATCAAATGAAAGTTTGTGATGAAGCCTTTGTAATGGTATGAAAATCTACATTTTGATTTTTATTGACAAGTGCCGGGTTTTGCTATAGCCGGTCACATATATGGCCCTTTTTTATTTCAATAACTTGAGAACTTGAATTGCTAATAGATTGATAAAGATGTGAACTGTTACACTTCCTACAAGCTATTTGTTTCTTATATTCAAAATATGGAATTATGGATACATGTAGTAGTAACATTTCTACTGCATTTACAAAATATATGGTAAGGTTATTTATACTGAAGGGTCACATTTATGCCCACATTTGAAGAAAAAAATATGAAAATATGGCCAAAATTATTGCTAAAATGTCAACTGATGTTTCTTCTCCTTTAGATCCTTAGTGAATAAAACAAGACATTTTGACGGGTATTGTTTTCCTCGCAAGTATTTCATGACATAGCCATGGACGGTTGATATTGCTAACAATAATTGATAAATATTGAATGAATACTGCTTAGAATATCAAGGTGTATGTAAAATTCACAATTAATAGAGAATATAAACATTTATATGTCATACCAAAATTTAATATTTGTTTGCCATTTATATGTTGTATCCTAATTTTCCAGGTTTTCTTACATGGGCTCAAAGGGACCCATAAACCCTGCCATGCCAAACTGTCCAATATCACCATGAAGATGGAGCGGTGTGGCCTTCAAGGTATATTCCAGGTATGTTCTCTCTCGTTGCTTTAAACAAAACGCACACCATCAACTGGCAGGTCAGTTGTCTTCAAGAGCCTCCTAATAATATTACAGCTCTGACTGGTTTACATCCTACCTGAGAGACAGCTACGGATGAGTCGCAACATTGCACATCTCTCTCTCTTGCTGTTCTTTTCAACCTCCATTTTGTTTTTTTCATTGAGGGTTACATACATGTATATATCTTATTTGATCTTGTTCGATTCATGTTTAATCTAATATGAAAAATAGGTTTCATACTTGGATCAAATTATCTCTGACTGGTTCACGTCCTATCCAAGGGGCAGCTATGGATGAGTTGCCACACTCCGCATATCTGTCTCATGTTGCCTCTTCCACAGTAGAACATCTTCATTATGCAACAAACCTTATCTATTTTACATTGAAGGATATACATCTTGTTTGATCTGTTTTCATTGACCATGGGAAATACTAGGTTTCATGCTTGGATCAAATTGTCTCTGACTGGATAACATCCTATCAGCTATGAACAGCTATGGATGTGTTATTATTACATCCTACCCGTGGGAGAGCTCTTCATGTTTTAATGTTCTATCCAAGGGTTGCCACGCTCCTCATCTCTGTCTCATATTGCCCTCTTCTGCAGAGGAACATTAGCATTATGTTACATGGGTCACATATAGTCTTCTTCATGTTTGAGCGACTATGAAGAATGTTTTTTGCATACTTATATCAAACTGTCTCTAAGTTGTTTACGTCATATCCGAAAAACAGTTACGGATGAGTTGCAACATTCCCCATCTCCGTCTCTTGCTGTTCTTCCCAAAGAGGAACATCCGCATCATGCATGTGATCTGTGAGAGGAACAAAATTAAAACAGTAAGGAAGGAATGAGCTAAAATCACAAGATTTCTCCATCATCAAAACACTCAGAGATTTAATTGAATAAGTGTAGAACACTGTATGCAAACAATTCTTAAAGTGATCCAAGTAAAGTGTCTAACTCCACGAAAAATACTTGGAGCTTCCTCGTTTCTCTTCTGCCGTGTTGTTTAGCTTATGGTAAGAGAAGAATAAAATAGGGTTAGATTTGTTCAAATGTCCCTTTAGTATGAAGATAATTATCATTGAAAATCATTATTTGAAAAGCGTTGCCAACGCTTTTCAAAAAAAGTACAATTGCTGTAGCTGAACATGTCCGGCCAGCGCGCGTGGGAAACATTCCGGACCCTACTGAACTTTGATCCAACGTGCGCAAATTCCATGAATTCTGTGCCGTCTATAAACATACATGGGTGTGGATATCGTCAACGGATGATTATTACTGCTACAAATCTACGACAGGCCATCAGTATTCGGTGATAAAATATGATCTCAATATTCGTTTTTTTCACTAGGTAAACAGTGTTCGTTTTCTTTCAATCTTTCAATTGTATTTTACAATGATATTGATATAGGATTGAAGTATCAAATGTCATTTTGTGCAATATCTGACACTTTACCTGGATCACTTTAAGACTAGGGACAACAAAATATTTGAAATAGAAGCTAAATACATTTGTAAATATAAATTCAGCTACCATCATAGCTAAAAGTCATTGCAATCATTTATGTCATCATACCATCATCATTATGATAATAATCATAATCACAATCATCATCATCATCATCATCATCATCATCATCATCATCATCATCATCATCATCACCATCATCACCATCATCACCATCATCATCATCATCATCATCACCATCACCATCACCATCACCATCACCATCACCATCACCATCACCATCATCACCATCATCGACATCGTCATCATCACCATCACCACCATCACCATCACCGTCACCATCACCATAATCATCATCATCAACATCATCTTCTTCATCATCCTCATCTTTGTTCTAATTACCCGATGTATAATCAGTAGTTGGTGTGATGGCAATGATGAGCCACCCCAAGATGGATCCTATGGCTCTGATCAGGTTGATGATCTTCCAGATGTGTAGTCTTGAGCTTGCTTCAGCGTCGACCCACAATGCGCCGTCCTCCGGACAGTTCGGCTCACTGAAAAGAAGGATGGGAAGAGTAGGGTTGTTAACCCGCTCAGGACTGGTCTCGAAAATATTCGGGCCTTGGTCTACGGAGAATACATGTTGTAGCAAAATCAGTCCGTTCTGAACGGGTTAACCTATTCCTTCTTAGGTATTGGAATCGCCATTGAGTTAATACAGAGCTCACCAGGTATCCGAAGGCAATGTGATAATCTATTCTCTCTTAGATATTATAATTCCCACAGCTAATACAAGTTACTCAAGAATACCATAATGGGTTAATGTTCCGGAGAGGTTAACTTGTTCCCATAATACTTATTACATAGCCCACCAGGTTCATGTAAGCAAAGGGGTTGGAATAGGTCAGACTGTAGATTAATTTAGCAGTCACACCGCCTAACCACATCCAAACCGAAACCAGACCGAACTAAAGTACAAATTTCCGCCTTATCGGGCATCGACAAAAGCCCGAAATGGGGTTAGCAGTCACACCAAAAGTGACAGAAAATGTCGATACCACACCGACACCACCCCGCACGTCCCTGAAACGTCCCCGAATTTTTCGGTCTGGTGTCGGTTTGAGTTCAGTTTGGCGGTGTGACTGCTACATGAAGGAAGGTATCGACACTAGCACTAGCCCACTTACCCAGAGCTATTAAGAATTCGCTTTATGCCACCAAAAATAACAGAATTTGTAAAGTGTTCCTTTCTGGCCACCAAATTTGCTTGCTTTTGTTTTAGCTTGCAAGACAGGGCAATAATGCCTATAAAGAGTACATAAAGAGTTTGGCTCACCAAAAAAATAGCATAAGAGTGTTGAATTCACACTAGTTCTGCTTACTCTGTTCCCAACTAGATTTCAAAATCCCCATAGAAATAGTACAGTACCCATCAGGTTCCCCCGAGGGCGATGGGCTGAAGGAAGGCATGTTTTCAGTAAGAATGAAAAATGCTTATACAATACGTGACCGGCTATAGCAAAACCCGGCACTTGTCGGTAATTCATGTTTTGAAGAAATGGGCATTTTAAGTTCAGACAATGTGTGTAAAATACCTATGATTGTAAAAATTGAAACAATCATATCTTTGTTAATTATTGACCAATTAGTTCGAACGAAGCATCAAATGAAAGCTTGTGATGAGGCCTTTGTATTGGTATGAAAATCTACATTTTGTTTTTACTGACAAGTGCCGGGTTTTGCTATAGCCGGTCACATATGACAGCGTATCGGCTTACCAATACGGCGGGTCTGATTTGAGATAAAGGCTTATCCTGTCATCCAGTGAGGTGATGCTTACACAGAATATCAGTGAGATGAGATACACTGTGAAGAGAAGAGAAGGGAATATAATAATATAATATTACACAAATATTTATATTTTGCATATAATGTTCAAATAGAATTGTACAAATGTGCAATGTGCTGTACTGCATGCAGTATGTATAATACTATCATAATAGAAAAACAAATCATTGAGGGAATTCTCGCAGGGACTCAACCATGACCTTAAACAGACTTTTTCCCGAAGTGGTCCATGATTCCTAATTTGTTTGGAAAATGGCAACTTCAGCCCGAATTGCTAGGTGACCAGGGCATAAATTCAGGCTTTTCTTAGAAAACTGGCACCCCTGAATCATGCAAAGGGCATTCAGTCTTTTACTTCAATCAACAGTTACTGTCACTGTCTGGAATAGCCTCCCAGGGAAGGAAGTTGAGTTATTCATGACTGCGGAGCTCAGTCCTTTTGCAGTTGGCATCACGTACTACTGTTTAATAAGCTGCTGTGAACCATTGATTGGCTCATGAAGATGACTTATATAGTGCACTACATGTATCGTCTATATTTGAGTTTGACATATTCGCCTTATGGACTATAATTGTTCACTATAGCATATTAGAAAAAAAAAGAAAAAAACCTAGGGAATAGTCTCTAATAGTGCATAATAAGCCTTGATACTAGCTCAGACATCCAATGAAGGACATTCAAACCATCACAAAGACTGAAGCCTTTCCGTTGGAAACTGCGAATGATTGGAATAAAATTCATCATTACTAGTATGAGGGAAAACAAATGGTGTATCTTTGAGTCCTATTCAAATATTTATTTGTATTCACAATTTTGTTAAATGTTGACTTTTTAGATCTTAAAGATAAACAATTGAACATACTTTAAAACACAAAATTCAAACTATCGTCATTTTGGGCACCAAAACAAATTCATTATTGCAGATTAACAATTTTGTTTTTATTTCCTCACCTAAAATGGACACAGCACCAGACTGGAATGTGAGAAGTCCCCTGAAAAACTGTCTGTCTGGACGAGCAATGTCAAACCTAGATTAGAATAAAAAACAAACAAAAGCGATTAAAGACAATTATATTTATCTCTAATTAAATTCTGCATCGAATATTAAATATGATCGCTAAATATTAATACAACCCTACTAGAAATCTACTCCTGAAGTTTCACTGATTGTGCAATGAGCATTGAATTCTTTTGATCTCTTTACATCAGCTGATTTAAAGGGTACCACCACCCAAAAATAATATTCTTATTAAATAAAGGTAACATCTTTAGTATTCCATTCCATCAACAAGTTCACAAAAATATGTTTCCAGAAAAAAAAATATATAATTGGAAACGCATCACCATTCTAAAGCATGCGTTCATGCGGTCTGAATTACGCAGACTGCTATGTGTGCGGTGAATTGCAACGTGTGCAGAGCGAACGAATCGCCAGGGAATCTATTGTTTACAAACGTGCGCGTGAATAGCATATTGGCGCACTCGCAAATGGTTGGCCCGTATGGAACCACGAAATAGCAGTGGTTCCGTAAGTGGTGGAAATGAATTGCTTTGTTTATGAATTACACTACCCTTTGCAAAATGTTGGGTATCTATTTGATATCACAAAACAGTACCAAAACATATAATAATGTGTAGTTCTTTGCCTGGTGGTCCCCTTTAAGGTACAAAATCAAACATATCAACGAAAATGAAAGTGTTGTTTAACTACGCTATTCAGGCGAGTATCAATCATTAGCGCTTATAAAACATAGATATTACATTGTACTATCACAACTTATCTACAGTGATTCTACTTCACCTGTCAAACACAGAGACTGTGCAGAGGGCTAGCAGGGCATAGTAGACGGAGGATGCTGGCATGGCCAACCGGCTGTACTGCGCCAAGAACTGGTTCTGACCGGTCTGACCCGATCCAGCCAGTTCCGTGTCCAGCACATAGACCACCACGCACTGCCACATGGCATAGCCAGCAAGCAGTCCATGACAGAACAGGGAGAACGTCAGGAAAACTCTGTGTGTGTTCTGTGAGGAAAAAAAATGGGAGATATTTAATGTGAGATGCATGCAAGGTATAATGTACCGTTTTTAACTAAGAACTGGTTCTAACAAGTCTTCACCGGATCCAGCCAGTTCTGTATCCAGTGCAAAGACCACCACGCGCTGCCACAAAGCATAGCCAGCAAGCGAACCATGACAAAACAGGGAGAACATCAGGAAAACTCTGTGTGTGTGTTCTGTGAGAAAGAAAAAAAGGGGATATGTAACGCGAGAGGTATTCAAGATACAGTTCCAAACTAAGAACTGGTTCTAACCAGTCTCGACCAGATCCAGTCAGTTCTGTATCCAGCGCAAAGCCCACCACACACTGATAAATGGCAAGAGCAAGCAAGCAAGCAAATCGTGAAAATCCAGGGAAAGTGACAGGAAGATTCTGTGTGTAAGAAAAGATAGAGAGGTACCCAATGTGAAAGGTATTCCAGATATAACATTTAAAACTACGTACTGGTTCTTTCCAGTTGCTAAAGTCAATGGGCAGTTATAGAGTTAATCCTCTCAGTACACATACATGTGACCCGCTATAGCAAAACCCGGCACTTGTCGGTAATTCACGTTTTGAAGAAATGGCCATTTTAAGTTCACACAATGTGTGTAAAAGACCTATGATTGTAAAATTGAAACAATCACATCTTCGCAAATTATTCACCAATTAGTTAGAATAAATCATCAAATGAAAGCTTGTAGCGAGGCCTTTCTAATGGTGTCAAAATCAACATCTTGATTTTTACCCATAAGTGCCGGGTTTTGCTATAGCCGGTCACATATACAGTGAGGCAATAAGGTCACTGCAATCAAAAAAAGGCCCATTACATCTAGAGCCTAGGGTTAAACTAAAAGTAAAATGTCCACGTACCAGAGCGCATTGAGTTGTAGTGACATTGATTTCCTCAGGCGCATCTTGCTGCAATCTTCTCTCTCTGTCTCGTCTCTTTATCAGTCGTTTCTTGTCCTCACTGGCAAAACCACCTGTTGGGATTTGATGAAGTAAAATCCAGAGATAAGATTCAGATGAATTTTCCTGTTTCAGTACTTCTCCCATCGTTTTCTGTCAGCATTGTTATTGTCACCATCACCATCACAGTTATCATCATCAATATCATCATCATCATCAGCGTCGTCGTCATCATCGTCACTACCATCATTGTCAATATGAGCATCATCATCATTGTCATCGTCACCACCATCATTGTCATCATCATCATCATCATCATCACCATCATCATCATCATCATCATAATCAGCATTTGCCGTTTCTATCAATGAATAGTTTAGGCACTGGCTGGTTGGGTAGAAGAGACACCTGAGAGACGGGGCAGATCATCACAATCATCATCAATAATCATCTTCATCATCATTGTCATCGTCCTCATCATCATCATCACTGCCATAATCATCACCATCACCATCACCCCCATCACCATCACCATCACCACCATCACTATCATCATCAACATCATCATCATTATCATAACCATTTACCTTTTCTCTCCATGAATAGTTTAGGCACTGGCTGGCTGGGTAGGACAGTCACCTGAGAGGCCGGGGGCTGCTGGGCGGTCTCTACCGTGACTTCTCCTGTGACGATGTCATCCGCCGAAAACAACATATCTGTTAGAGTAAAGCAAACATAAACAAATAATGTTAAAGTGATCCATGTAAAGTGTCAGATATTGCACAAACTGACATTTGAGACTTCAATCCTACATCAATATCATTGAAAAATAGAATTGAAAGATTTGTGAAAGTTTGAAAGAAAACGAACACTGTTTACCTAGTGAAAAGACGAATATTGAGTTCATATTTTAGCACCGAATACTGATGGTCTGTTGTAGATTTGTTGCAGTAAAAATCATCCGTTCGATCTTGACGATATCCGCACCCGTGTATACAGCTACATACGGTATGGAATTCATGGAATTTGCGCACACTAGGCTCAAAGTTCAGTGGGTCGGGAAAATTTATCATGCGCACTGGCAGGACGTATTCAGCGACGTCAATTGTACTTTTTATCAATACCGTTAGCTAACGCTTTTGAAATAATGATTTTCAATGATAATTATCTTCATACTAAAGGGACATTTGAAAAAACCTAAAGCTAAACAACACGGCAGAAGTGAAACGAGGAAGCTCCAAGTATTTTTCGTGGAGTTAAACACTTTACCTGTGTCACTTTAATTTGAAATAAACTGTATTTTCTTAAATTGAGAATCTTTTGAAACAGGACCTCACCTTGATAATCTACCTGCCGGATCAGGACAAACTAGGTTCCCATAGGCAATGATTTAACCCATCTAGATTGTGAAACTCCCAGTTAGTTGTTACAGGGCTTACCAGGTTCCATTAGGCAATCCGCAATGGGTTAACCTGTTCCCTACAAAATTTTGAACTCCCATAAAGTTAATACAGGGCCCACTAGGTTCACATTAGGCAATGGGTTAAGTTAACATGTTCTCTACTACAGTCTGAATTCCCCATATAGTTAATACTGGGCCCACCCGATTATCATATAGGACATAGGTTGTTCCCTCCTAGAGTATTTGCCGGTGCATTAACCCCTTGGCCACAGGAACCAAGTGGGTTGTGTACAAAGTCTATGGGGATTTCATAAACTTGTAGGGAATGAGTTAACTGCATCCGTATATATTAACCGCACCCCCAAATTTGGGTTCTCATTTTACTTTTCCTGCACATAAACTATCTCAGTGTATTAACCGCACCCCCTTTTTGTAGGTTCTTCCATCATGAAAAGGGTGTGGTTAATACACCAGCAAATGCTGTAGATAATACAGGGCCCAACAGGTGAGGTTCATGTAGGAGGCAATGGGTTGAACAGATTTTAACGTACCTTCCCCATCAGCATGGTAGTTCTCATCTCCTGACGTCAGAGGTCTGAAGGAAAAAAAAATGACAAAACAAAATTTGAAAATTATCACTCAAAATGTTTTTGCATGTATTTGTTTTTCATAATTGAAGGATTAGAGCATCATGTTATGAGTAAAGGCAACAGTACATGTATGTAGCAAAGGGCCATGATTATTGGTTCATACACAATCTATTACACACTGAAATCAGTCAAAGATACCAACCGACACAAAATAATGCTATAAATCTGCTTTTTCAAGAAACAAATCATCAAAGTAAAAACTTAGAACTTAAATTAAGGTCAGTTGAGATAAATTATCCCCCAAAGAAAGGGTACTCACCTTGCTTTCTTCTTCTTCTTGGCTTTCCCCGTCGGTGGTCTCGACTGAGATGTCCTCCCTCCCTCCTCCTCCCCATCACCACTGTCCTCTGTGGAACAAGACAAGGTCACATACAAGGTCACATACAAGGTCATAGACAAGGTCACAAATAATAATAGACAATGTCTTAGGCCTGGCGCAGACAGAGCCGACTCGATCCGATCCGACTGGTTTTCAGTCGAATCGGCTCTGTGTGCATTGCCTCACGACTGCCATTTCGCCAGTCGGAAGCAAATCAGGCCCGATCCAACATGTTGAATATGCCGCGACTGAATCGGACAGACTGTGGCTTTCAGTCGGGTTGGGTCGGATCGGGTCGAGATGGCTTTGTCTGCGCCGGGCTTTAGACAAGGTCGTCCATTACATGATTTATTACACGCATTTGCTATGGTTTTTTAAAGGTAATCATAAAATGGCTCAATGTAGGCACATTATTATCAGTTTATCGCTGATGCAATGAAAGTTGTGTCCAATTGGTATTCAGATACATTTTCCCATGCATAATTGAACTAGGCTTCATGAACAAATCAAATAATTCTTCCCTCAGTATCACAGTCTGCACACAAGTGTAGAATATCAACCGCATTGTATTTCTCTTCACTTTTGAAATTACAATGTAGGATGAATCAACTCATATGAAAACCCAAACTGGTGAACTAACAGAAACATTGATTTAATTTTCTGACCTTATACGTACTAGGAACTAAGATCATATCATGCTTCAATTTAATTTCAATCACACAACAACAAAACATTGGCCGATTATAGCCTTGTCTCACCTGGCACCAGCTTTGACTTGGGTCTCCTTGGTTTCTGTTTGGCCGTGCCATTTGTATCTGGAACAAACTCATCACTCACCGACCTGGGTATGTGGGACTTCCTGCCCTCTGCACAAAATAGGTTAGGCAAACAAAAGTTGACATCAAGGTTAGGGGGTGTGTTACAATCAATTGCAACTATCCGATTCAGCGATTTAACACTATACGGATGTTAACTGGTGGTGGAGGGAATATCACGGAATGTTCCTCTCCGAGGGATTTGTTTGCTATTGAGGGAAGGTAGTCTCGGGACTTGTTATATTCACAAAATAGCATTTCAAATCCCGAGGGAACATTCCATGATTTTCCCCCGACATCAAAGTTAAGATCTGTTATGTTATATGACAAAAGTAACACATCTTTTCACTTTTAGCCTCTCTGAGCTTGATAAGAAAATGTTGACAAGTGATCGTGACGTCATAATACAATCTCTCTTGCAGCATGTAATATAACACCTGCAATTGATAGAATTGCTTTCATTGTTTCCCATAGATCGAAACAAAAATTCCCCTCTATCGATATATTGCAGCTCTTCCATCTAATATAATTAAATATTTTAAAATCACATGACTCTGGTTAGCCAATCAGTGACTTGTATTTGACCAAGGCAGATAACATAACTGTCTATTGTATAAAGAGAATCAAACACAAACCTTCGGATCAAATGCAACTTGCGCTTGAGTTGAAATCAAACGAAATCAAACGCAATTTGTATGCAAAGGATTTGCTTTTAAACACTAAGTGCATTTTATTTGGGGGACTTTCGTTTAATCGTAACACCGCCCCGACTAAACTTGAAAACCATACAAGGGGATGCATATTACAATGTGTCTTCATGGACAGATCTTTGGTCGTAAGTATACACGTATTCGGTTTCGGTGATTTTTATACATGCCGCCCCCCAGTTACAGCGCGCGCGTACTGCGCGCAATAAGGAAATAGGCCGACTTTCAGGGGTGAATGTACATGCATAATCTGCCTCGGGATGGGAGAAAAGGGCGCGCGGATGCCAAAACTTGTAGAGAAGCCCCCCGGTCATTGCGGAGCACGTAGAGGGCGCACTTCCATGAAAGGCTGCCCGTATTTGTGTATATACAGGGCTCTAAATTAGGACTGGCCCACTGACCAAATTATCATTGCACCAAGATAATTATTTCCTACTAATAATTATACTAGTCGTTATATTCAAGTGTTACCATTTGAAGCTAGTTCAAAACTAGTTAATTTAAATTAACAGCATGTGCAACTATCAAGATACTCCATTTTAAACCCGTTTAATACCCATTTTAAATTAAATACTTCCTTTTTCCTTCCATACAATCAAATTAGCCAAATTTACATTAAAATTGCATACACCCATGAATATAAACTATAAGGAAGAAAAGAAGAAAACAAATCTAATGTAAATCTAAAGTAGTAAAAGTCCAGAGAAGTGTTAGCTCAGACATCCAAGGAAGGACATTCAAACCAGCGTCATCGTAGGAACCATCTTTAAGACTGAGAAGTCCTTCTGGTGGAAACTGCGAATGATTGGAATAAAATTCATCCCAGTTAGAGCTTTTCACTTGGAACTGGAACATTTGCTTCCTTCTTAATAGCGCAGGGTTCTTTTACCACCACCTTATGAGATCTACAATATAAATAGCCATACTATATAAACTATGTAAGACAATTTATATGCCATACATTTTCCTGGTCACACAGAGTACATAAACAAAGCATGGGATGGTGTGTCAACTAATACACACCAGCAATGCATTGTCTATGCCTTGCCTGGAACACACAAGTGTGAATATGAGTGTATCTCACCTCTTTTTCTCCTTGTTGCCCCTGGAGACGACCGGAGGTTCTCTATATGCTGGGTCCCTTCTCCCTCCTCCACTGAAACAGACAGAGACGCATACAAAATACAATATTAACAATATTACCTCTATTAACCTGTTCACTTCGAGATTCTAAAATCTCCATGGACTTTGTATACAACCCACTCGGTTCCTGTAGTCAAGGGGTTAATATTTATATATCATTTATAGAGCGCCATGTATCAAGCAAGACCTGTGCCCTACTCAGAGGCGCATTATTACCCTTGGTCATCAGATACAGTTCAAACCTGCACAATTATTTTGCGCACCACCACAACTCCCAGGGGAGCATACTAGCCTAAGCTGCCCTACTATATAAGACGTTACAGGCTAATTTAACACCCTCCTAGGTAGAGAGCAGCATGTGGATTAAATGCCTTGCTGAAGGACATACAATTTCAGGGTATCAATTGGGTTTGAACTCGGGTCCGGAGATCAGAAGTCAAGCGCTTATCGGATCGTGCCGCAACACCTATTCCATAAACCAACCAGACAAAAAAAAAAGTGTACTTTTTTACTCGTACTAGAAATAGTGCTTGAAATATGAAATAACTTTAACCCTATGGCCATTTCATCAAAACGTTCTTGACAAACTTGGCAACCAATTGTGAATTGCTTTCTTTACTCGATGACTAACTCATTTAAAATTTCTTGCTAATAACACAACGCATTGTAACAGAATGGAACAATCTGCCAGATTATGTAGTGAACAGCCCAACTATAAACTCATTCAAATCTAATTTGGAAAAAGCTTGGTCATTAAACAAAGACAAGTTCAGTCTGGTTCAGTCATTCCTTTGCCCATGTTCTCGCTGATACCGCACAACGCCATAAACAAATTACAGATATCAACAACGTTGCAGAGGGGCAAATAAGTTAGGTAAAACTTTAAGCCCACAACAAGGTATGTTACAAAACTTTGAACTTTCCGCTTTTTTGATTCGTGTCAAATCTCTATTGCCGAACTGGGCTACCAGCAAAAACATTTCTAGCATCACTCGATAAACTCTGTACAGGCTTACTTGTGCCACTAGGAATGTATAGAGGTTTCCTCTTTTTCTTCTTCATCTAAACTACCTTCCGCCACATTGGCAACATCTTCTGTGACATGATTTCTTTGTAACTGGGAAATATTTGTTAACCTGTGCTCTTCAGAACAAGAGCCAACTTATAATCAGGGCTCGACACTAGCACTTGCCCTATTGCCCAGGGAAGTAAAAATTGATGTTGGGCAAGTAGAATTTCCTAAATTATCTTATTTGGTTGCCTGATCGGGCAACTAAATTATTGGTCAACTACAAGAGAAAAAGGTAATTCCTTCCTTGTATTAATAATCATCTACAATTAAGCGGGCAAGTCAAATTTGACAAATTATAATTTTACTAGCCTGAATTGGCAAGTATAGAACAAAGTTAGTGTGGAGGCTTGTTATAAATATGCATTCAAAACTGAACAGGCTTACTTGTTCCATCAGGCATGTCTGGTGGTTTCCTCTTCTTCTTCCTCTTCTTACTGCCTCCCGCCACATTCGCAACGTCTTCCGTGCTGGCCGTCATTTGACCTTTGACCTCTGTGCTCTCTGACACGGTCCCCTTCAGTCTGCTGGTGGTAGACAGCTGGGAGTCACTGGCATCCATAGTGCCTGGGTAACCAAAAAAAAATTAAAAATATATACTCGATTTATATAGCGCCTAATATGATTGATAATCATCTCTAAGCGCTTTACAATGATAATATTACCCCCGGTCATAGGATACAATGCAAACCAGCACACATTATGTGCACCATCTCCACTCCCTGGGGAGCATTCCCCAAAGGGTTCAAATTATAGATCAATGGCCATGATATTTCAGAGATGCCAACCTTTAAATTTGGATTTTATCTCTTTAAACAACATTATCAGTCATAGCTCAACCACTCTCTATTTCTTTACCCCGTATACTCTAATTTCCTTTTATTAGGTGCTTAGAGGCTTGTTTGCATTAAGCGCTATATAAATTTGTCATATTATTATTATTATTATTTCAGGGAGGATTCATTCAGAAATCGGGGAGGTTTCTATCAATTGGCTTTTGCATACAGCATAATGGGAAAAATCTTTCAACAAATCAGTGATGCAGTTAAATTCGTGTGGTGTGACATATTAATACAATTCGGGGAGCCACCTTGAATATTTGGGAGGGTTGGCATCTCCGATCCTATATTGTATTTCATCTATTTTTGGTGCAAACATTTACTAACTAGGTTAAAACTGAAAATTAGGACAAGGGGATACATCCAGCTCAAAACAAAAAATAATCCATTCATTTTTTTGTATTGAACACTGTTACAATTTCATGATTTACCCTTGAAAAATTCACAGGAAATATGATTATTACTTAATCTAAACAGTTAATGTTGTCTATACATGTAGATGTTTGTTTTAAAGTACACAATTGTTTCAAGAGACAATCTAGTGAAGAGTACGCTCAGACATCCAAGGAAGGACATTCAAACCATCATAAAGACTGTGAAGTCCTTCTGGTGGAAACTGCGAATGATTGGAATAAAATTCATCATGGCTAGAACTCTTCACCAAATCCTTGATCATCAGTACAGACTTCCCAAAAGACATTCAACAATAAAATGTCATTATTTCAAAGCCCAACTCCTAAATTATTCAGAAATGGTTCTGAAAAACTCTGGTTGTAGCCTACGGAGAATGCATTTCAAATGCCATTATTGTTATGTACCAATAGTTGAGTTCTGGTAAAGAGAGTACAGTTTTGGTCAAATAGTAGGCTTGTTAAGAGGTCCGCCACTGCAATTTGGGGTACAATTCTTTTAGTAATTTCAACATATTCCTTGGATAAAAAGAAGAAAATTCATCCAAAGAGACACTCTGTATCTATGCAAATTATGCCTAATTTCCATAATTTATGCAAATTTATTCATGAAAATGGGATATTCCATGAAAATGGTGTTTTTATTGACATATTTTAAGGAGAACATATTCCTTGGATCAAAAGATGAAAATTCATTCAAAGAGACACCCTGTTTATATGCAAATTAGGTCTAATTTCCATAATTTATGCAAATGTATTTATGGGAATGGGATATCTATGCCAATGGTGTTTTTATTGACATATTCGGGAGAAAATAATCCTTGGATCAAAAGAAGAAAATTTATCCAAAGAGACACTCTGTATCTATGCAAATTAGGCCTAATTTTCATAATTTATGCAAATTTATTCATGGGCCCAGAAATAACGGAACGGGGCACTTCCCAAAATAAAGCCACGAAATGACTGGGTCCATCGGATAGTGTGTCTTTTCAAATGAAAATTGATACCAAGAACATTAATTTTGGTCATGTAGTTTTTGTTTTACAGCGCTGTGAGTGACACCATGTCAGGGTTAATTTTTCTTCAATTTTGACTGACCTATTGGCTAAAGAATGACCCAAAAAGGCTCGTTATAGAATTACGGTGCTGTGGCTATTCAGTCGATTGCACATTAACAAAGGTGTCCGCATCATTGTTCACCGTAATTCTATGACGAGCCGTTCGGGTCATTCTTTAGCCAATAGGTCAGTCAAAATTGAAGAAAAATGAACCCTGACATGGTGTCACTCACAACACTCACAGCAATTTGCATAAATTATGGAAATTAGGCCTAATTTGCATAGATACAGAGTGTCTCTTTGGATAAATTTTCTTCTTTTGATCCAAGGATTATGTTCTCACGAATATGTCAATAAAAACACCATTGGCATAGATATCCCATTCCCATAAATACATTTGCATAAATTATGGAAATTAGACCTAATTTGCATATAAACAGGGTGTCTCTTTGAATGA
This sequence comes from Echinarachnius parma, assembly GCA_037951105.1. Lineage (NCBI taxonomy): Eukaryota > Metazoa > Echinodermata > Echinoidea > Clypeasteroida > Echinarachniidae > Echinarachnius > Echinarachnius parma. The sequence goes on along the minus strand of JBAMJV010002803.1, from coordinate 4,397 downwards.
ATTTTCTTCTTTTAATCCAAGGAATATGTTCTCCTTAAAATATGTCAATGAAAACACCATTTTCATGGAATATCCCATTTTCATGAATAAATTTGCATAAATTATGGAAATTAGGCCTAATTTGCATAGATACAGAGTGTCTCTTTGGATGAATTTTCTTCTTTTCATCCAAGGAATATGTTGAAGTTATTAAAAGAGTTGTACCCCAAATTGCAGTGAACACCCATATTTTGGGGCCTTAACAAGCCTACTAAAACTGAATTTTAGTAATGAAAACCTGCACCATTACATTACAAAGTACAAACTAAAACTTTATAACTCTCCCATGCTCGAAAAGAATAAAACATTATAAATAAGTAAAGTAAATAAGTAAAGAGCCTGTTATCATTCAAAAAAGAGCCATTAAAAACTCAAGAGGGCGCTCTATAAACACTTATCGGTTTCAACCATTTTAAATAAAATATTGTGCATGTGACATTTTGTTGAAATAGTGATTAGATAGAGAGATAATCAACAACTATTTAAAAACCTCTTTTGTAAATTTTTTGAAAAGAGGAAGCATTTAAAAAAAAATTTGTAACGGCTGGTTCAAAATGGATATTTCAGCCATTTCTGAACTGATTTTTGATCAAATAAAGTTAATTCTGCCATTAAAAATTGTATGCTCTTTCGATTTTTTGACACTTAGTTTTTTCATTATCTCACAACAAAAATTAGTTTGTGTACCAAAAACTCAACTATCCCTTTAAGCTTAGCCAAATAAACTATCCGACTTGTTCTGATATCACCTTCACAATCTTCAACATTTACTAAAACTCACCTTCTACATTCTTTTTCTTTTTTCCTTTTGGTTTTTGGGGTGGACATTTTCTGTAAGAATGACAATTAGAAATGAAAAAAAGACAGAGTTAGAGATAAAGAAAAGGCAGGAAGGAGGGGGGGGGGGGGGTGGTAAGGTGGAGATAATAAAAGGCAACAATATTTACAATATCAATCTCACATTTTGTTTAAATGTACAAATATAAAAAATACAACATTGAGGAAACAAAATCTGCACTAAGAAAATACTTCATAATTTCATCTTACAAGTTACAACTTTATAGGCTTTTTTCAATTCTTTTATACTAGTTTTTTTTTTATTAGCTAAACTCTTTAAAAATTAAAAAATAAAACAATTGCAACTTGTATCTTGTAACTTCAGTTCAATAATATTTGTAACTAGATGCAGTGCACACAGGGAGTGCATACCTCCGCCAACACTCAAATTTTTGATATTTTGCGTGACCTTGACCTTTGACCTTGAAAATTGAATGGGTTCCATTCTAGATGAACACGAAGCTTTCTACGAAAAAAAATGGTTGAGATATCTGTGAAAATAGTGCGCAGGGAGGACTGGTGACGAAACAAAACAAATGGGACCGAAAAACATAACCACCTCCAACTTCGTTGGCGGAGGGAATTACAATCACTACACTTACCAGATTCACTGTTATTTAATGGTGGCAAGCTTCTCCTCTTTGTTGGCGTGGTCCTAATTCGGAAAAAAGGGAGAAATTTCAGACATTTCAAAGCAAAAACAAAATTCAAATTCAAGTATTCCTTTCTTGATTAGGGGTTTGTATGTTTTCCAAATATTTGTTTACAAGACTGTGATATGTCCTTGTAATTTTTGTAAAACACCCTTGTTAATTTTTTTTTTCACCCATTCCCGGCCTGTCCGTAAGTAGATTGACAAATCTATTTTGTTAATGGCTTCTTTTACATTTACTGCACAGTATTAAACTGCCAGCCTTTTTTTCTAATGATAGACACTACAATAGCTTATTTCTTGCAGAGCAATACCGGCGTACCTAGGAGATAAGTATGTTATGGACGGGCCCAGCGAACAGTTAAAAAAAAAAACTTTGAAGACATATCCCCATAATCCCTGTTTCGTATAATGAAGTTTTTTACACATACCAACCCATCAACAAAATAAACTCACAGATTCCTATGGTCTTCAATTCATGTATGTCTGAACTCTCATGTTGATATTTCCAGAGATTTGTCCAAGCTTTCTCCATCTTCTGCGCAATTTTAAAAAAATCTTTGTTTAAGCTGCGTGTGTACAACTGTACCGTACCGTACCGCGATACGGTGGTATTGCAGTACCACTGTATCGATTGTCTTTGATATCGATTGTCCTTTGATATAGATGGATATGGTATATACCACTATATCGCGGTACTGTACGGTACACACGCAGCGAACATGAATGAAGATTTTTTTTAATCATGCAGCAGACCAATGCTAACAGAAGAAAGTTCTGACAAATAGCTGGAAATATGAACTTGAGAGTTTAGACATGAATTGTAGACCTTATAGTCCTAGAATTGGTGAGTTTATTTTCTTGATGTAGACTGGTAATGTATGCGTCAAAACTTTGTTATATTTATACGACTGGGTTTTTAAAGGGCATTGAAACCCAAGCAAAATGTTGCTTTCATAGTCTTGAAGAGATTAAGAAGAATAATCTCTAGAGCATAATCGGGTAAGAAACAAGAAAACTACGGCTCTTTGAAGATGTCCATTTATTCCTATGGGGGAAACTCAAATTGGCAACGCACTCTGATAAGTGTGTGGGAACAACTCCCCATATGTTTTGTACACAAATGTTCCCATTTTTTACAGTTTTTTCTTCATAGTCCACATTTTTCCATTCCCCCAACTCATGATATGTTTTTGTAAAGCATTCTACAAAAACATATGTTGAACTCGAACGAAGGGGTAAAACATACATTTTGAGAAAATTGAACAAAAACTGAAATTTTTGTGTACAAAATGTATGGGGAGTTGTCCACAACTTTGCCAGAGTGTGTTGCCAATTTGAGTCACTCGAAGAGATACATGGCTTCTTTGCAAAGAGCCATAGTTTTTATTATTTCCTTGACCGATTTGTGCTCACATTTTCAGAGACTATTCATTATATTTAGTGTCTTATAGTGCATACAACAATTTGTCTGGATTTCATTGTCCTTTAAGTTAGAAGTTGAAACTTTGATTTGTTCACCCGTTTTACCCTTTTTATCTCCTACTACTAGTACTAGTAACCGTCCCTAATCCCCACCCCTGCAAGGGTATTGCAATTGCCCTGCATGCCGCAAGATCAAGAAATACAGCTACATGTATTGTACTTTGTAGTTCTTAGAATAGAAAGGGGCCGATAGTCATGATACTTCTACTTGATCTTGGGTACTAGTACTACTACTAGACAGGATCCATCAGTCCAGGATGTAGAGTCTTAAAGGGGACTTAGTAACATTGTCCAAATCCTCAAAATAAAATTCTAATTCTAGCGGTTCCCTTATACCTTGTTGTATTCGTATTAACAATAAAATCACAGGGACAGGTTTCGGTTTTTTTTTTATTTCCCTTTTCGTTACAAAGATATGTATGATTGAAGTATTCAGATAAGAAAAAACTCCGGGCGAGTTTTTTCTTCTGTGTACAAAGTGAGTGCAGTGAGTTACTGAATATCACTTTGCATTTTTCGCTCATTACTTGGCCATATAATGTCCATTTGGGACTTGAAATTTTTCACACAATACCCTGTGGACATATGAGATAACAACAATATAAATTGCAATCAACCATTAATCACTTTTTGCACATGTCAACAAAGTTACTAGATCCCTTTAAGACAGTGGTCAGTGCAGTAAATGATTAAATTATAGTAAAAACTAAAAGAAGCCATGAATTTTTTGAAAACGATATCGTCGATAAGATAAGACGATAGATTTGTTGATCTACTCATCAGCATTCTAGTCCGTAAGTCTTAACTTTTCTCTCCAACTTAGCCAAAGAAAAACATTAGGAAGACACATTTTCATACATTTTTTGGGACATTATCATTGAATGATAATGTCCAAAAAATGTATCATAAATGTGTCTTCCTAAAAAGACCTAATCCTAACGTTTTTCTTTAGCAGCTAGTGTTGCTGCAGCAGATGCAGTCATTTTGTTTAGTGTTAATATGTTACGTAATTGCGATGCGCGCGTCATTATTTGTATTGTTACGTCATAGTTGTAGATACTGTTTTATACGTCACATGTAAGCGCATGTTTTATTTTAGCGCGATATATGCGTATATTTTGAAAGAAAGTAATTTTTAAAACTGAAAAATATTAGAAGACAAAATAACGTAAAAATAAAAGGGACACGTTCTAAAGAGCCTTCGCAAGTTTAATCATTCAAGTGCAGCTATAGGAGCCAAATTAGTATGTTTTTATTACATTAATCGCATTTAATTGTTGTGCATGTCTTCTATAAAAGCTTTATATAGTGTTATTATAACTGCATATAAATTATCTGATTTAATGTTTTAATCATTTGTAGAATATTGTTCGTTTTAATCTAT
>JBAMJV010002802.1:0-52128 GCA_037951105.1 Echinarachnius parma | reverse complement strand
GTAACTTAATTTAAATTTCTAAATTTATCATTATAATCATTTATCTTTCTTACGACATAATGATCTACAAGAAAATAATTTGTCTCAGCAATAAATTTGATCCGTTGGCGTAATAATACCGGTAATGAATGTACACACAACGCACACACACAAAATACACACAAACACAGTCACAGATTCTGAGCTTGGAAACGGCATTCCTATGCAAACGTACGAGAACGTTATTTATTTTCTTGCCTCGGCGATAACTGCGATGATTACTCATTATTTCGTAAGTATTTTTGCGACCAGTCAAACACTGATACATTATGTACACATACCATACATATTTTGACACTTTATTGAACATGAGAAATTGAGAATGGTAAAATTGCAGCAAAAAGTAACACAATTAGCCTAGCCAAGCTTAGTCCCAAACGTGTAAATGTGTGTGTGTGTGAATTGTAAATTAAGATTCCAAACAAATACTAGTCTAAATAGGAGTCTAGACATCATTCAGAACGCTTCCGAACAAATCTATGCCTTACTGGCAAATGCAGTAATACTATTAACTAATGTTATGAAGTCAAATATTCTACTCCACAAAATCTACCCGCCATTTTCTCTGGCCTGGCCCTGGGGAGTGCCGCGCCGTGACTCGTGAGCCGAGTCTGATGAGAATTAACTCTACTAGAGTCTCTAGAGTCTAGAGAACGCTAACGCTAGCGCGAAGCGCTAGCGTTCTAGAAATGAAGTTTTTGTGTGCAAGCTAATTGTGCTTAAAATTATACATATGATACTGGTACTTACATCGATTCACTCTCCAATATGTGATCCAACTTGGCAGTGGATTAAAATTATGATTTTTCCCTCCATTCCACTAAAAATCAGTGACTTATGCGCCTCCTTGACTTCTCTCCGAGTGTTAGCGCGACTCCGCACAGATTTTGAACGAAAGATGATCGCGATGGCCGCCGATGCGTACGGTGAACGGCGCCATGCGATACACATGAATATGCGCGGTAATAGTTTCATGTGTATCGCATGGTGCCGTTCACCGTACGCATTGGCGGCCATCGCAATCATCTTTCGTTCAAATCTGTGCGGAGTCGCGCTAACACACGAGAGAAGTCGAGGAGGCGCATAAATCACTGATTTTTAGCGGAATGGAGGGAAAAATCATAATTTTAATCCACCGTCAAGTTGGATCACATATAGGAGAGTGAATCGGTGGTGACTAAGTACCGTATCATATGTATAATTTTAAGCACAATTAGCTTGCACACAAAAACTTCATTTTTGGTCCCGTATTAGGAGGATCTAGAACACTAATTATATCTTGACTAGTTGACTCTCAGTTTCTCAAGTTAAGACAGTGATCGAAGACGAAGTTGATTGAGTGACACTGTGCACTGAAGATGAAATGGTTTTGAACATCACATTCACTTTTTTCTCTTTTGTTTTGTTTTGGCTTGATTGAGAAATGTTATCATAGTCGTACATCTCTTCTCCTTCAAATTGAATAAGCACATCTCCCTCCAACTCCAAGAGTATGTATTGTTGTATATCTGGGTGCAAAAGGTGCGCGCTAACGAGAACAAACGGGAAGAGTGCAGTATAACAAACGTAACTAAACGGTGAAAGTTTAAACCTCATCCAGGCGGTTCCTAACTCTACAGAGCGCCAGCGCTTGTGCTGGCGCTCTACAACCACCTACAGAAACCCCCAAACTTGCACTCTTGTGTGCACTATATTTTTGTGAAATATATTATATATGATACGATACTTACCATCTACTCGGACACAAATATGTGATGTAACTTGCCGCTAGATGAAAATGATGATTTGTAGCTCATTTCCCATGTAAAATCCGTGATTTCGCACCAGTCCGACTTCTTTCCGTGTCGTAGCGAGACTTCAAACAGGTTTTGAACGAAAGAAGCTTGATCGCGCTTTGGTCTCCATTCAAGTCACCCGATTCCAATTAAACGGCAGATCTGAGGCGTTTAGTGGTACGGAAAAAAACACTCACTATGAGGGTCAATCTTGAGTTAGGAAAGTAACTTAACCATACTTTTAAAACAAACAAAAAATGAATCAAAAAGGACAAGAGAATATTTTTGATATTACTAGTAAGCCAAGTTATTCTTGAAGATGAAATTCACCAAATACATGGCATACATTTTTTCTTTGCAGAAGGGTAATATGGGAGTCTAGATGCCTTTTTTATGAGCTGGCAGTTTCCTCACCAGCCAACTCTGAGAGAAATACACGGCCGTCATGTCTCGCCAGTGTGTACTGCCTCAATGACGGCAATGTTCCAGTATGGAATGCCGAGCATGGACAATTTGGAGACGGTCATTGCGGACATAGACGAGCAGCTAAGCCACAATGATAAGAAGTAAGTGGATGCATTAATGTAAATGGTCTGCGTCGTGAGGTCGCCTCCTTTTGCGTTACATGCCATTTTGGCTTCTGCGGGACAATGTTACAGTTGAGAGCCAATATTTTCTGAGGAAGACCCCCTACCCTATCAAAACTATACATTTTCTGAAAGGAAATTACCCAAGGAACCCAAATATGCACTCAGAAATAACACTGGGTGTACAGTTAATTGTTCATATTGACCAAAAACATGAAATTTGTTTACAGTTTTAGAGGTCAATAATTTCCTGATAACTTTTTCTAAAGTAGCTCTAGACAAGAAATTATAATGTTTTCTTGCAGAGCAGACTTAGACCTTTACAGCAATATAATTTTGTATGGGGTAAATTATATTTTACAGGAAATTTGTTCATTCATACTTCATGAATTCTTTTTTTTTAAATAATCATTAATTTCACTAAGTAGAGTCACTAGATGAATGGAATATAGAGCTAAAGCCTAAATATGGATGAGCCATAATACAGTTTGATAAGTAAGCTTTAATTTGATACCAAATTTGTATTCTGAACCTTTTATTTTTCAAGATATTAACGTTTTTTACCAAGAATTCACAAAATTTATCGGTCAAGATTGTGCCCCCATAGAGTCTGTACAGGAAACCCCAATTTTCTTTGTTTGTGTTGATTTAATAAAAAAATTATTTGGCAAAGACACTTTTCAATCATTTGACATAAAGTTCAATATGTAAGCTTTCATTTGATACCAAAATTGAAGATATACATGTAGTTTTGACAAAGTTATTTACGTTTTAAGAAAAATTGCGCTTTGAGAGTCATTTCCCCATAGACTTTGTACACAGGCGCCGCTTCCTGCGGCGCCGCTTCCTGCTCCACCCTCCGGCTTAAACCTTCAAACGGCTGTATCTCGATCTTAAATAGAGGTATACCTTTGAAACTTTGCAGAATGATAGCATTTTGATAGCCCTTTCAAATGATACCAAATTTATTCAGAAGGGATTTTTGGTTTTGAAAATATGAAGTAAAATGCACCAAAAAAATCCCAAAAATGTAACGGCTCCACCCTATTTGGAGGCGAGTTCATGACACACGACCAAATAGAGTCAAACCTGTCTTAGTGGCCACCTGTCTATTGCAGCCAACCTGCCTATAGTGGCCACCCAGAGTGATCCCCTGTAAAGAAAAATAATGTTATTGTACCTGTCTATAGCAGCCACCTGTCTAAAGTGGCCACATTTCTTGTTTCCCTTGGGTGTCACTTGACTGTAATCATATTTGGTATACTAGCTAGAATGGCCATTTGGATACACACTGTATATTATACTCAATTTGTTTTTATTGTAGTACAGTGTACACAGATGATGCATCCACTAGCGGTACACAAAATAACAAAGAAGATGTCAAGAACTCAACACATTCGGAATTGTAATAATTTGTTTAGCATTCCTTTTTAATGTGTGAAGGATCAAACTCAAAGAGACACTACAGAAGCTAGTCCAGGCAACCACTGGCCTGTCTCTGGACAATAACTACACCAACCTCAAGGACGCCATGGACAGTCAAATCCAGACACGAGTCCTGGAGGAGTGTGCATGCCTCACACCAAATGCAGAAAATGTCATCTTATTAATTATTTTCAACAAATTAAAAACAATGAATTTTTTTATTTGTGAAGGATTGAAGAGACGCTACAGAAGCTAGTCCAGGCGACCATCTAGACAATAACTACACCAATATCAAGGATAGCAGGACAGTTAAATCCAGACATGAGTCCTGGAGGAGTGTGCATGCCTCATTCCAATTGCAGAAAATGTCATCTTATTAATTATTTTCAACAAATTAAATACAATTTCTTTTTTTATTTGTGAAGGATTGAAGAGACACTGCAGAAGCTAGTCCAGGCGACCAACAGCCTGTCTCTGGACAATAACTACACCAACATCAAGGACGCTATGGATAGCCTTATCCAGACCCCAGTTCTGGAGGAGTGTGCATGCCTCACCCCTGATGCGGAAGACGTCAACAAACTCCTCAAGTCCATTGTGAGTAGACTACTAATCTCTACTGAATATCTGGATAGAACTGAGTGAAAAAAAGGTGTTTTAACACATAAAAGCAGAACTCCAACCTGGAATAATGATGTTTTTAATACAAGCTGATAATTTAGAAGAACTATCACTGAAACTCTGGGCAATATCGGCTAAAAAATAAGAAAGATGTGATCGTTTGAACTTGACTGAATGGGATCGATCAGGGGTTGCTTTCAGACTTTCCACCAATCATGAAGTCATTTGTGAGCGGCAACCTTGAATTTTGTGCAATATTTTAGTTTTTTTCTAATTTTTTGAAACTTTAATAAAAGGTGTGTTAATATTGTAAGTATCTTCATCTAGTAAGATGAAATCAATTTAGAAAATGTGCTTTGTACAAATGAAAATAACTATCAATAGCTCCTTCATGCAACAAGTCACCTTCACTCTTAAAGGGATCTAGTAACTTTGTTGACATGTGCAAAAAATGATGATTGGTTGATATAATGTATATTGTTGTATCTGTTATGTCCACAGGGTATTGTGTGAAAATTTCAAGTCAAATGGATGTTATATGGCAAAAATGCAAAGTGATATTCTCTAACTCACAGCACTCACTTTGTACACGGTTTCAAATATCCAACGGATATTTTATTATCTGAAAACTTCAATCGTACATCTTTGTAACGAAAGGGAAATTTGAAAAACCGAAACCTGTCTCATGCTTTTTTTGTTAATACGAACAAAACAAGGTATGAGAGAACTGCTAGATTTCCAATTGGATTTTGAGGATTTGGACAATGTTACTAAGTCCCTTTAAAGGGTGATTTTTGAACAACTCATTGGTCTTGTAGCCCACAAGGGTCTTGCTCCTCCACGATGTACAGTATATTGTAAACCCTGTACATGTAAATAAAAATAAGTCGCCATAATTCATATTTTCTCTACACTGTTCTGTCATAGCTCCACCATGCAACAAGTCACCCTCACTCAGAAGGGGTGATCTTTGAGCAGCTTCTTGGTCTTGCAGCGCACGAGGGTCTTGGTCTACCGATCAGGGCCCCAAAGCCCGGCTACGTGGCAGCATCCATGGTGTCCATCAATACTATCAGTGACTCTCTAGAGCAGGTATGGTTTGTTACCAGTCCCTTGGGTCCTGGGGGCAAGAGCTTGATCAGGACCAGCCATAGTTCCACTGATCTCTGGATATAATTGGATAAACCTTTACGGTTGAATGAGTAAGGTAGGTGTGATCTGCTCTGCAATGTTCTTTTGGGTATTGTTGGGTTATTCTAGCATATTGACATCGATGAGTTAGAGCCAATGACGCTAATTACCATGGTCAATGCCACTCGTCCGTAACCTTGGGTTCAGTGCTAATCTTCTTTTGCTAGTGGCCTGATTTGTGTAGTAAAATTATTTTATTGGCCCTGGGGGCCTGGGCCCATATTCATGAAAGCCTGCTAGCTTTAGTTACTTGCCAAGTCTATTTTAGATGACGTGGCTAACTGGCTAATAAATCACAAGATGTTTTAGTCGCTAACTAGGGCTAACTTAGTGGGTACCTAAGGCTTAACCGGCTAAACCTAGTTTGGGACCAGGAAAACCGTTTATTTGCTCAATAAATAAAAAAAAAAAATGAAATACACTTAGCAAGGAACTAAGCTAGCGGGTTTCATGAATATGGGTACTGGTTACGGACAAGTGGCATTTACCATGGTAATTAGCGTCATTGGCTCTAACTCATCGATGTCAAAATGCTATATTAACCCAATACCCAAAAGAACATTGCAGATCAGATCACACCTGCCTTACTCATTCAACCGTAAAGGTTTATCCAATTATATCTAGAGATCAATGGAACTAGGGCTGGTCCTGCCTGGGTCATGATCAAGCTCTTGCCCCCCAGGTAATATTTCATTTTTAAATTACTTTTATGTCTTAAATCTCAATCCCTTTATTGGGCATCGCATCCAGCACCACTTCTGGGTCATATCAAAGTCTCTTGTGGTGGCAGGCAAATGGGGCAGGTTCTCCAATGTGCAAATAAGCAAATTAAGATTTTAAAAGTTATTAATCCTTTTTGTGTTTTGAGTGTCGTTTGAAGATGTCTGTATACAATTATGCTAATGAATGGGGATTTCCTAATTCCTTTTAATTCTCTCAATGGTACAATGCACAAGTGATGAGCTGTCAAGCATTGCTACATGAAAGGGGTAAGGTGTTTTGTGTATTTCAAACATTGGGGAAGTTCAAGCCTTATTGTGATTAAATAGCTCAGCACCAGAGATAGTTGATATCATCATATAAAAGACAATTATTTTTTTCTCTGAAGGAAAATGACAGTCTTTGGGAGGACATTCGCTCACGGCTCAAGCGCCACTTCCTGGACAGACTTCATGCCATTGAGCTTCCCCTCTCCCCGGGGAAGGGGGACCTGGCAGCCAGGGCGGGGCAAGACCAGCAGGTGGAATGTTTGCAGAGTCTCTGTATCCTGTACCCCATCAAAGAAGTGTGGACCAGTTATCAGAGCATGGCCTCTGAGAAGGTACTTAAAGGAGTTGAGCACTTTAATAAAGTTTAAATCCAAAATGTAGGACTTGTCGAATATGCCTCAAAGTGTGTCGGATGCTGGGGTCTCATGGGCAAGACAAGCCTAGGAGGTGGTATGTCTCCAGAGTCTCTGTTTATTATGTTGTATCCCATCAGAGAGGTGCTGTAATAATGACTTTTTATTGCATATTGAATGTAAATGTAGGAGTAGAATATAACCAAAGCTTCTCATAATCAATACAAACACTGTTATAACTGTACTAAGTCATGTTTATTAAAATGTGTATTTTCATTATAATCTATGTAGATTTTGAAGGTCTTGTGGTAATGAAAGAAAGGGAAATTAATTCTAAAGATGGTTCATCTCTCCTTCTAGGTTGCACATTTTCTGCGAGAGAACCTCAAGTCGACAACTGCCCTCGAGCCCAGCGCTGTCGGTGCGGCCAGCAACGCCGAGCTCCGTCAGCCAGCCACCCTGCAGTCGGTAGCAACCAAGCTAGCAGAGCTGGCACCGTCGTTCCACGCCATGCTCGAGTCAGAGTGCACCCTCTACATGGCTAACGTGTTTGAAGGAGAGGTTGCCTTCCTGCCAGCCGTGCAAGACACCTATCTCTCCAAACTCCTGGAGGAGATAAACACCATGATGGCGGAGGTCAGAAAGGGGTGGAGCCAGCAAGGGGGTGGAGCAAGCAAGGGGGCAACGGCCAATGGGAATGCTACAAAGAGCATCGGGGCCAGTGATTGGCTGAACGGTGGCCATGAACACCTCAGCAAGGATCACAGCAAAAAGCAACCCTCAAGTGGGGAAGGTAAATGTCTCCCCAATTAGTTGGACGACAGCATTTAAAAAAAAAAAAATTATAACAAATTCTGGGCCTGATAGTGCCATCATCTTAAAAAATGACAAGCGGCCCTAAATGCACATTGCAAAATAATCAATCTTAATAAGCTAAAAAGCAATGAACTACATATGGATTCACTGCAGACTTAAATGCATTCATGTTTAAAGACACTGATGGATCTTTCTTTTTTATTTGCCGGTTGACTCAAGTTTTCAAGGTTGCGAGTGATTGTACCTGGAAGCAGGCTATGTAAAATGTTCACCACCAGACATCTGCAGTACCTAACATCCAGCATGCACGCATTTAGTTCTATTAATTATAATAATACACTTTAGTTTTGTTTTACCCAGGGTAGTGGCAGTGGCCTCTTTGAACAGTGCTTTTGCACTGTTCTCCCAGAGGGCCCTGCGATTAATATTATTAACTTGAATAATAATAACAATAACTAGAATTGTAATACTTGTTTAGAACAAGTATAGGTGGGCTGGTCGAACTAAAATTAAAGACATAATCAAGGGCTCATTTGAGATAGCTTATTGTCTCAGCTACAACATACTCGAAGTTCAGCGTAAACGAAGCTAAAACGAAGAAGATATTGGTCGCGAAAGACGGGAATGTAGAATCCAGTTTTGAAAAAAAGTCATGTCCCATAGAGAATACACGCAAAATGTTAAAAAATGACATGCCTCCTTAAATCGCAAAAATACGCCATGATGCCTTTGTCAAAATGAAAAATCGTGGTTATTACATTTGTAGAAAATTGTCTGAGCTAGAACATATCAAAATTTGGAAGAAAATCGATCAACATTTACAGAGATACAATCAATTTTCCAAAAATATGCTGACGTCATAATATGCTAATTGAAATTTTGAGTTGGAAGGCCGTTATGATGACGCCATGTGTTAATTGAGGGTCAAATGAGACATGAAATCATATCTCCGACTCATAATCTATCTAAATATGAAAAAAAATTGGGAGTTCCCATCCATTCTGAAGAGTTACAATGATTTTTGTATAGGCATGTTTCTGCCCATATATGCTATGTATAACAAGAGTTCGCGCGCACGGACATGTTTCTTAAACGGACGCTCATTCCGTTTTTAATGGTCAGAAAAAGGTGAACAAGGTATCAAAATGCTTGGAAAGATGGGCCAAATATGATAACAGAGAAAATTCGGTGATTCTATGTTGCAAAATGCCAGTACGCGCGAAAACGCGCGCGCATGCGCGTGTGCGCGTTTTTTCGTAAAATGCTTAAAATGGCCTAAAACGTATCCAAAATGAATTTGCGACGATTTTGAACATTTTAAAATTTTGCGCGCGCGCTGACGCGCGCACGTACGCATGCGCGCGCGTTTTTTGACCTGAAATTGACCGGACGGATATTGACCTTGATCATGATAAATATGAATGAGAAACAACTTTTCGTTATGAAGATATGATCATGAGAAGATATTCAGAAAATTTTACAAAATGGCGCCTAGATGACGTCATCAGTCAAGGTCAGGGTTCAAAACCTTATTTTGCTTTGTCCATATGCCTATATATATGTGTGCCAAATTTCAAGGCACTTGATTGAGCCATTTTCAAGTTATCTTGCTAACAAAAAAGTGATTGGAAATAAGAAAAATAAAGAATAATAATAATAAATAAACTAGAATTGTAATACTTGTTTAGAACAAGTATAGGTGGGCTGGTCGAACTAAAATTAAAGACATAATCAAGGGCTCATTTGAGATAGCTTATTGTCTCAGCTACAACATACTCGAAGTTCAGCGTAAACGAAGCTAAAACGAAGAAGATATTGGTCGCGAAAGACGGGAATGTAGAATCCAGTTTTGAAAAAAAGTCATGTCCCATAGAGAATACACGCAAAATGTTTAAAAATGACATGCCTCCTTAAATCGCAAAAATACGCCATGATGCCTTTGTCAAAATGAAAAATCGTGGTTATTACATTTGTAGAAAATTGTCTGAGCTAGAACATTTCAAAATTTGGAAGAAAATCGATCAACATTTACAGAGATACAATCAATTTTCCAAAAATATGCTGACGTCATAATATGCTAATTGAAATTTTGAGTTGGAAGGCCGTTATGATGACGCCATGAGTTAATTGAGGGTCAAATGAGACATGAAATCATATCTCCGACTCATAATCTATCCAAATATGAAAAAAAACTTGGGAGTTCCCATCCATTCTGAAGAGTTACAATGAATTTTGTATAGGCATGTTTTTGCCCATATATGCTATGTATTACAAGAGCTCGCGCGCACGGACATGTTTCTTGAACGGAAGCTCATTGCGTTTTTACTAGTCAGAAAAAGGTGAACAAGGTATCAAAATGCTTGGAAAGATGGGCTAAATATGATAACAGAGAAAATTCGGCGATTCTATGTTGCAAAATGCCAGTACGCGCGAAAACGCGCGCGCATGCGCGTGTGCGCGTTTTTTCGTAAAATGCTTAAAATGGCCTAAAACGTATCCAAAATGAATTTGCGACGATTTTGAACATTTTAAAATTTTGCGCGCGCGCGTTTTTTGACCTGAAATTGACCGGACGGATATTGACCTTGATCATGATAAATATGAATGAGAAACAACTTTTCGTTATGAAGATATGATCATGAGAAGATATTCAGAAAATTTTACAAAATGGCGCCTAGATGACGTCAGCAGTCAAGGTCAGGGTTCAAAACCTTATTTTGCTTTGTCCATATGCCTATATATATGTGTGCCAAATTTCAAGGCACTTGATTGAGCCATTTTCAAGTTATCTTGCTAACAAAAAAGTGATTGGAAATAAGAAAAATAAAGAATAATAATAATAAATAAAGGCAATTCTAACGAAATTATGAGGTGGTCTGTATGATGTACAGCCCACCTAATAACATAGTTTTATATATAGCGCTAGATATATAAATTATGTTCCATAGCGCTTTACACTATTATTACCCCGGTCATAGGATATGATGTAAACCAGCACACATTTTGTGCACCATTTCCACTCCCTGGGGAGCATAGTAATTTGATACACACCCACTAGCCATTTTGAGTGAGCCTAAGTGTTTCCAGGTTAGCAGGAACAACTTGAAATCAATTAGATAATTTGTTTGTGTACAATTTTGACATGTTAAATATAAGACTCCCTATTGATGTTTGTCTTTACTAGGCATGGCTCTGTTGAACCAGGCTGACATCCAGAATATCATCGCCATAGCAACGCTGCTGCACGAGTTGAGCCAGCACTTGTGTGAGCTATCCCAGCATGCAACCTGGGACGGCACCTCGCTAATGAAGGCCCGTAGTCAGAAGAGAGGCGTCATTAGAGGTTGGTTTGCCATGAGACTTGTCACAAATCACTTTAAAATTAAATTTTGATTTTCATAATGCCCATATGCGTGGAATTTCTCAGAAGGACACTTGTGGCTTTTAGCATACATGGAAAAAATTTATTCTCGGATCGAAACACCTATAGGCCTTCTCCTGACTCTCATTTGATTACACAGGCGATTTTATAATAGAGAAATAGATTTCAGCAGTGTGTTCTTTATTAATGAAATTCTCACTAATTACTTATGAAAGATGGGGCATAATAACCATAATTGATCCATGTAGTCAGATAATATTCAAAGATGATAATGGCTAGTGCACATAACAATGTACCTGAATTGTGCACATGTCACTTTAAACGGCCGTGCAAGACAGGTTTCTTATTTAACCCGTTGAGGACTGGTCCCGAAATATTTCGGGCTTGAGTCTATGGAGAATGCGTGTTATACCAAAATCAATTCGTCCTCAACGGGTTAATAAAGAAAAACAGATATAGTGGCTATGATACACTTGTTTGTGCCAGATGCTTAACAGTTATGGACATACTGTACATGTTAATGTACCCTGTGCATGTATATCCTATTGGGAAATGTGATGAACTTTATCTAGTACATGTCTATTCATTTGAATATTATTATTATTGCAGTTTATTATATGTTGTTCATATTCAATACATGACAGGCGTTTTGAAGCACAATCGAGATGGGGGACCGGGGCGTGATTCTAGGGGGCATTCTGACTACTCCGGGAAGGGGGTGCTGCCAGAGGCCATCCCGCCCCCATTCGGTGTGATGCCAGGGATGGTGGGGTCAGACTATACCCCTCAAAGGTCCAGTCCCGTCACCACTACACCTGCACAGCAGGTAATGATGATGATGGTGATGGTGATGGTGATGGTGATGGTGATGGTGATGATGATGATGATGATGATGATGATGATGATGATAATGATAATGTTGATAGTGATGTGATGATGATGATGATGATGATGATGATGACGATGACGACGACGACGACAATGATGGTGATGATGTTAATAATAGTAATAATAATAATAGTAGTAGCTGCTGCTGCTATTTAGTCTTTGTCTACTACTAATACTACGTCTACGTTATTACATAGCGGTAGGTGAGAGTGAGAAGGGCCTTCAGTCAATTTTGGGCGGAACTGAGTTCTGCATACCAACATGTAGATCAGAGCCTTCTCCATGTGATGCCAATGTTACAGATAATAGTTATATCTGGTTATAGTCTATCAGGTTATGTAAAGCAGCAATTTGTTTTGCTATAATCTTCGAAACAGTTTTTAATTTGGTCTAAATACATTACTGATGAGAAAAAGTGATGTTTCCATTTTTTATTTTTGGTCCCAGGGTGCATTTTGGCGATTTTAAAGATAATTAGCTAATTTGCATATTTGTGAAATAAGGTCAGGGGTCATTTTCTATCTAGGAATAGTACAATATTGATAAAAACTAGTATTCTAGGGTATTTTGAGGCAAGGATTCCATTTCCGGTGCTCGTTTGTAAGTGCTGTATGGGAAACACTC
Organism: Echinarachnius parma; assembly: GCA_037951105.1. Classification (NCBI taxonomy): domain Eukaryota; kingdom Metazoa; phylum Echinodermata; class Echinoidea; order Clypeasteroida; family Echinarachniidae; genus Echinarachnius; species Echinarachnius parma. Next base: position 39,438 of record JBAMJV010002802.1, on the reverse strand, counting down.
TGAAATCAAAGATGACTTCCCCTAATTTGCATATTTATGAATATTATTGATTTTCAGTGGCTACAGCCCCTAATAAGCAATAATTCCAGATTATTATTTGTCAGTTATGTTCTAAGTATGTATTTAAGATATCAAAGATGAGTTACCATCATGGCAACCTCTAGCAATGCATATTATTTGCATAAATATGTATTTTACCTAATTTGCATATTCCCCCAAATCGAGTATATTGGGAACCCGGCAAGTAAAAAAGACAAGTAATACCACTTTTCCAAGGTTTTGGGGGGCAACGAATCCATTCATGATACTTATTTACCTGTATCACCTCGGCAACCCACATAAATTCAAGATGGCCGCAATTGTCATTTTAAAGTAAATAATGCTATTTGCTACTTAAACGGCATTTAATTGATAAAAGTATGATTTGCTTACTGTAAGCAAACAGCTACATTGTGATTCAAATATTCTAGTTGCTCATTCCAATAATTAAAAATCAAAACATTATAATATCAATCTAATATAACCGAAATAATATAGTCGTGTATCATAACATGTGTAATTTAGGGAGCAGTCATCTTGGATTTGAGATGGATGCCATGGTGATACAGGTAAATAAGTATCAAAAATGGATCTGCTGCCCCCTAAAACCTTGGAAAAGTGGTATTACTTGTCTTTTTTACTTGCCGGGTTCCCAATATACTCGATTTTGGGGAATATGCAAATTAGGTAAAATACATAATTATGCAAATAATATGCATTGCTAGAGGTTGCCACGATGGCAACTCATCTCTGATATCTTAAATGCACACTTAGAACATAACTGACAAATAATAATCCGGAATGATTGCTTATTAGGGGCTGTAGCCACTGAAAATCAATAATATTCATAAATATGCAAATTAGGGGCAGCCATCTTGGATTTCAGAGTGTTTCCCATACATCACTTACAAACGAGCACCGGAAATGGAATCCTTGCCCCAAAATACCCTAGAATACTAGTTTTTATCAATATTGTACTATTCCTAGATAGAAAATGACCCCTGACCTTATTTCACAAATATGCAAATTAGCTAATTATCTTTAAAATCGCCAACATGCACCCTGGGACCAAAAATAAAAAATGGAAACATCACTTTTCCTCATCAGTAATGTATTAAGACCAAATTTAAAAATGTTTCCAAGATTATAGCAAAACATTTCACAACATTTATTTATACTTCATTAGGGGATATACTATTAGCGGATAATCATCTTTAAATTCTTGTACACCATCTCCATCATCATTATCATCATCATCACTATCAACATTATCATCATCATGTACTTGTTTCCACAGAAGAATGCTTGGAACTGGTCCCGTGTGTTTGAAGATCTACCCAGCTTGATCATCCGGAGCATAACTAAACTCTGCCAGGATGCCCTAAAAGAGGACTTTGCCAAGGAAGAGGATTGGATGAAGAGAGAGAAGAGAGTCATTGCTGTAGACTGTGGTAAGTATCTCACTCTGTGAAATTGAAGTGTTATCTTTTGTTTGTTCGTCCGTTCGTTTATTCATGCCATTTCAACAACAATAAAAAAAACAATCAAAAGAAAAATGTATGCATTACACAGAGCAAATACAAATGTTTACAAATATGTGTGAAGAAAATGAACAAACCCTTGAATAAATTAGAGAATAAGTAGACAATGAGAATATGTTACTTACATGTATTATTTTTGTTATAAATGTGAAAATGAGCAGAGAAAAAAAATTGGGCTTCTCCGGGATCCTCCTGATTTGTGTCCGGATCATAATACCTTCTGACCATCACAAGCATGGAAAGGGGTTTCAGGGCCAAACAGCCATCACATGAGCTTTCTAGCTCAGTTGATAGAGAGCCAGTCTAGCACTCTAGAGGTCTCATGCTCTTATCCCAGGGGAAGCCCAATTTTCTTTGCTGTTTTTCATTTATATTATAAATTTCTGGTCACTTTGCCTTTTTCCCCCCCAAAAAAAAATATTGTTTTTATCTATCTCTTCCCAACAGAAGCTCTGTATGGACGCCCAGCAATCCCATACCTCGTGTGTCAGGTAAGCATGCATTTAAAATGTGTGTGCCTTTTCTTAAGCTAGTATGGTCAGTATTATTTTATATATTTTAGTGTTGGTCTATACTTTTGGGCAGGAAAAATACAAGGGTTGTTTTTTATTTGAACAACAATTTAAACCGTCCATTGTTTTATGGGGTGCCATACATTCAGCTTCTGATTTCCAAAATAAGGAAAGGAATTCAGCCAATAAAAGTACAACAAATTAAGAGAAAATAAATGTTGAGTAAATTGCTATTCATAGATCTTGGTTTGGATGGCCTGTGTAGGTAGGTCGGCTGCTATACAGGTGGTTGCTAAGACAGATTTGACTGCATATTCATCAGTGGCCTTTATAGGGAGGTTTGACTGTAATATCACCTTTTTAAACATTTACCTTGACAGAGTGCAGTGACAGCATGCAGAATGATCAACTCTGTGCTGCCTCTGGTTTCTATGGGAATGGATAAACTACTCCAACCAATCAGAGCATGTGTGGTGGACGTCATGACAACCTCTCTGCAGGAAGTGTATCAGCATCTTGCAAAGGTAAAAGAGAAGACTTCGGAAAACTAAATTTGATAAGAATTTGATAAAAATAACATTGATTCTGTAAGAGAAGACTTGGGGGGGGGGGATATGTAATCAGAATAATGTATGCTGATTACATGTATAAAATAGTGCTTGCACAATAACGGTGCATTGTGCCACTTATTAGTTACAGATTGTGACAATTTTGACTTTGCCCCATCTTCTGATGTACTTCACATTCCATAATAATTGCATAAGCATAGAATATTTTGGTATTGTAAAGAGAAATAAGCAGACTTCCAATCTTTATGTCTATAGGGTTATTTTTACTATTAATTTTAAAGCATACACGTGTAGTATAAAAAGATTTGTTTCTGTTTTGTTGAACATCTTCGCTTAGATGTTGGAAATGTTCAACCAGAGCTCTAGTGAAGGTGGGACCAGTCCAGGAAACAGCAAGGATCTATGTGTGCTCCTGTCTTCTGTGGTATGGGTCCTGGAGGAGCTAGCCAGATACAGGAGACTGGTGGGGGAGGAGCTAGTCAGGTGAGATGAATGGGAGGATGGAGGGATAGAAGGAAGGAAGGGAGGGAGTGATAGATGGATGGATGAATGAATGGATTGATGGAGGGAGGGATGGATGGATGGATACATATATGGATGGGTGGATGGACAGAGGGTTCAAGGGATGGATAGGAAGAATGGTGGAAGGATCTATGTGTGCTCCAGTTTTCTGTGGTATGGGTCCTGGAGGTGCTTGCCAGATACATGAGACTGGTAGGAGAGGAGCAAGTCAGGTGAGATGGATGGATGTAGGGATGGATTGATGGGAGGGAGGGAGAGATGGATTGATGGAGGGAGGGAAGAAGGGATGGCAGATAGATGACTGGTTTAGGAAGAAGGGTGGAAGAAGATGGTAGGGATCATTGTGTGCTTCTGTTGACTTTTTTCCAATAATAAAATCATGAAATTAAAGTTTTAAATACACGTATCTTGATGTAGCGCCTGATATGATGTTTTATCCCTCAACTATGGCACGTGTATCTTTCAGCTAAACCCAGTTGTAGTAAATTGGTATATGGTAGGAATTTATTCCTTGAAGTGCTTAATGCCCCCATCATGGCAACTGGCTAAAGCCATGGTAATAATGCTCCTAGCACTCCGAGAATTCAGTGATAAAGCCCTATACCGGTATAATAATGGACTATTATTAATATTATTATTAAATGAATTCCTCCTCTTCTAGACATACGTTTCCGGCTATTGAGAAGCAGCTTGGCCAGCTGGATGTGATCATGAGACAACAGATCATCTCTAGTCACATGACCCACCTGTCTACTGTCATCCTACACGATGCAGAGAGCCACAACTGGGCAGACCAGCGGCCATTCTATGAGGTGAGCAAAGAAATGTTTTATCAAATGGGTTAGAGTGATCTAGTAACATTGTCGAAATCCACAAAACTTACTAAGATTCTAGTGGTTCTCACATACCTTGTTGTATTTGTATTATCACTACACTAGGAGCATAGAACTGGTTTTGGTTATTGCGATTTTCTCTTGTTATTTATAATTAGGATATTCATGATTAAATAGTTCTGATTTTAAACTTCTTCCCGTTATGGTTTTGTAAATCAAATTTGTACTTTGAGCTAATTTGAATCTATTGAATGTTGTTTTCTACCAGGACGAGCGCTGCTCCTACTCTGTGCAGATGTGGCATCTCTACATGGGGCGGCTTAGGCACGATCTCTTCTCCACTTGCCCGCCTTCCGTCTCCCAAGACATCTTTGCAACGGTTATCAGCGAATCCCTCATTGTGCTCTCCCATCGCTACAGCAAAGCCCAGCCCTCCTACAAACGCGTCCGCCAATTCAGGTATAACTTCCTCCACTTTATTTATCTTTTATCAATGTATTTATGAATTTTGTTATTGATTTGTGTATTTTCATTTTACATTTTTGTTCAAGATCTTGTTCAGTTCTCACGAGTGTCAGCATCAGTGAAAGTTAAATTTGCGTAAAAAATATTGTAATTTGTAAAAGTATGCTCAAATAGATGTTTTGATCATATGGCTTTACCCAGGAGAGTCAAAATGTATTAGCTTGTTCTCTTTATTCAATATTTTACTGGTTGAATTTATAAATAGACACAATGCCTTCCATTAATGCTTCAAAAATACATATTTTAACATATGTTAACAACATGCATCCTTTATCCTCTCTCTCTCATACAGAGCTGACATGACTACCATCCTCCTATCCACCCTCACGCACATGTGGTCAGTGTGCAGTACCCCCCAGCAGCTACTCTCGCCCCCCTCCCTCCTGTCCGCAGCCCCCCACTTCCCGGTCAACGCCGCCCCCCTCAACATCCACAACGCGGCCATGTGCCTCCTGGCAACCCTGGCTGTGGGCACCGCCCCCCTTGCCGACCTCTACAAGGTGTACAAGAAGGGGTACCAGAAGAAGGTGGGGGCGCAGCCTGGTGGAGGGGGCGGTCAGGAGGCGGATCAGAGGCTGTGGCTTGCTTGGATCAGACCTGCCTTGTTTGATCAGCTGGAGCAGGGGTAAGTCATTACACTTTTAATTTGCTATAAATAATAGTTATTATGCCAATAACAACAGTGGGGGCAGTAACAATAGTGATAGCATTAACAACATAATAGCAATACTTATATGTGCAATTCACACATGCCTGCGTAAAGATTTGAATGCTAGAGTATATTGTATCATATATTGCAATGACATGTATGTTCTTTCAGTCGTGATTTTCTTGATTTGTTGATTGATTTTTGTTGATGTGTGATGTCACTATTTCGGTACTCCATTTGTGTTTTGTCTGTATTTATCAGGTGGAATGTTTTGCCAGACAAGACTGCAGTGTCTATCCTGCTGAAGCTGCTATCCTGCCAGCCTGGTGCTGCATATGGCCTCACCTTACAGGTTTGTTATCTCTAACCATCATCTAAGAAAGCACCGATTATCAAAATCTCCCCAATTGTTGAGAAGAACTACTAAGAACTTGATAGTACAGTGTATATCACAAAGATATCCTTGTTAGAACCAACAACAAAAATCTTAAAAAACTAAAATCCTAAATCATTTTTTATAAATCATCCTTTTAATTGTTCAATAGTTTCTGTAAAATATGAGACATTTTGCTATTCACTTCCACATAAATATTCTAATTGTCAGTGTACAGAGCTAAATTTTGCTTAAATTCCAAAGGCATGGTATAATGTGCTAAAAGTATTTGTGTGGGGTTTTCAAGGCTGCCTGCATTACATTTAGCTCTCTGAAATCAAGTATGCATATCAAACAAATTCTTGTGAGAATTTTCATGTGTGATGTTTAGGGACTCTTTTTGACATTTTGGAGGGGCTGTTACACCAAGTGCCCAGCGTATCAATTTTTACTGCTACATAAATATTTTATGTAACGCAACTCCAACTCTAACTCCACACCCAGAACCAGCTATAACTTGGTTCTTTGGTTCTTTTCTTTGCGTCTCCATTCCAGACACTCCTTGCACGAGATGGTTTGGTGGCGGGTCTCATGATGTCCAACATCGGTGCATCGGTCAGATACGAGTTGTCGTCCATCCTTCAGCCATTGATGGATGTCCTTGTTCTGTGCAGTGACCATCCAACCGGACTCACAACCGTGCTTATGGCTGTCATCGAAAAGTAAATACCACCTTCCTTTATATTGTCATCTTTAATTGATTTGAATGAGTCAATGAAAGAATGTGGGAGGAAGGGAAGGAGGGAGAAATCATTGATTGATCGGTCAGATATGAGTTGTCGTCCATCCTCCAGCCGTTGATGGATGTCCTTGTTCTGTGCAGTGACCATCCAACCGGACTCACAACCGAGCTAATGGCTGTCATCGAAAAGTAAATACCACCTTGCTCTATATTGTCATCTTTAATTGTTTTGAATGAGTCAATGAAAGAATGTGGGAGAGAAGGAGGGAGAATTCATTAAATTGATGTCCATGTCTCGTGCAGTGACCACCTGATTGGTCTCGCAACCATGCTTTTGGCTGTCATCGAAGAAAAGTAAAAAAACAACACTTTGCTTAATTGTCATCTTTAATTGATTTAAATGAGTGTAGGAAAGAATGAGGGAGGGGGTAGGGAAGGAGCAGTCATTGATTGATGTCCTTGTCGTGTGCAGTGACCACCCAACTGGTCTGACCATTGTGCTTATGGCTCTCGTTGAGAAAAAAATACATAAAAAAAACAATTACAAATTACGAGGCGAGGTAAACACAAGTGTGCCATAATAGTATTATACTGTTCTTGTACATGCATGTTCTATCTACATTTAATATTTTATGCAGAGATAAATGAACAGATTTATATTGAGTTTATGAATGAATAACTGAATGAATGAATGAAATAATTAACCCCTTGACCACAGGAACCAAGTGGGTTGTGTACAAAGTCTATGGGGATTTCATAAACTCGTAGGGAACGGGTAAATGAGTCCATGGATGATTGAATTGATGAACAATTTAACAAACGAATCAATCAATGGATGGATGAATTTGCTAATTACGTCCAACATCTGTCAGATATTGTTAGCGCTATGCTGTTTTTTTTTTATTTATTGATCTTTTTTATGTTTTCAGACAGGACAATTGGCCGATATTCCGGTTCGACAGTCTGCCAGGGAAGACCACCATAGTCCCTGACTGGTTATCTTGTCTCCACACCATCCTCAAACCATTCATCACAAGGCAAGCTACTTTACTTACTACATTTCTATAGGATTTGACAACATTATTGAATAACTAAATGCATAAATTAATTTACTAATACATTTCTATAAGATGTACTGTATTTCAATAAAGATTGATGATAGTATTGAATTTCTAAATGCATAACAAATAGAACTAGACAGAGTGCACTCACAGAGTGCATTCCTCCGCCAACGCTCGAATCAAGCCAAATAAAGCCCAATATTCTATACTGTACCCCATGCAATGCCTAGTGGTTGGTGCTTGAAAAAGAGATCGCGAATGAACAGACAGCCTACAAGAAAATTATCAAAAAATCACATTTTTTGGGGGAAAATGAGCACCAAAGCGACATGTTTCCGAGCTTATCTTGTATAGGTATGCTTTCATTTCATACTGTCTTTTTATGACATTTCTCACGGCGATTCTGAACATTTTTGGCAAATTAAATCCATGTAACAAGCCTCTCGCTGGCAATTACTATGCCAGAGTTCTGGTCGGCGAAGGAGCTTGCTGTGGTGTGCATTCATAGCTGCACTGCATGCATGGTGATTGATGTACCGTAGCTTGAGTTGGAATGCGCCTGCACATAACAGACTTACACACTAACAGACAAACGGGACCGAAAACATAACCTCCTCCAACTTCGTTGGGCGGAGGTAATGAAGCTTTGTGACTTTATACTCTGTTTGACATTGTACGCAATATAGTGCATTCGTTTATTCATTTGCATGGAATTTGATGGTCTACCATACATTTACTGTAGTTTAGAATTCTAAACTTCTTACAAACTTGGAAAGTGTGATAATAATTATGAAATATGATAATAAAAAAGGATGAGTCAGTAGGTTATCAACCCCTCTCTGAACAAAAGAATTCCTCCACAAATTGACATCCACGTATCCACATATCATCAGTGGAGAAAGAGAAGGGCGCCAAGTCACTTTTTGTACCTTGGAGATAATCACCTAAAAGTTTGTGAGACTTGTAGAAACCAAATGAAGCTCTCTTTAACTTCTGATAGATATTCCCCAAATTAGAAGTGATCATTATCCGAAATGTTGGCATGACGTAGAGAAGGCTGTGACCTACGGGATGGTATGCAGAGCGTGGTTTAGCAAACATTCTACTAAACACCCTTTTCATCCTCACCCGATGATATATGATGACACACGCAGTACCCCGGTTGTGTAGCGCCATCTTGTGTCCACTTGAAGTACAACCGTATTGCGTTGTGCATGCAGTGCAGCGCGTGATTGTATGCACGCTATACCCACAGTACAGCCCTAAAAATTAAATAAATAATTAAACAAAATGGAGGATTTTCGTCTGGTACCCCAGGGTACCGTTTATGTCATCATATTTTGAGATTTGATTTCTATCCTTCGGGTTTATGTCGGGTTTATAATAGCTTCTGACCATTCGAGCAATGAAAGCTAAGGGGTTTTCTGGGACGAACACCCAACAAAGGGTTTTCTATAGCTCAGTCGGTAAGAGCGCAGATCTAGCAATCTGGAGGTCTCGGGTTCGAATCCCGCTGGAATCCCATTTTCTTTGCTCTTTTTCAGTCGATATATTTAGAGCACGACATGAAAAGGGTTCATTTTGTTTTCTGTTTGATGATGCAGGGGTGTGGAAGAGGCGGCGGGAGTGTTGATGCAAACTCGAGGAATTGTTGAAGTGTCTGGCTTCTTGGAGACACTGGGAGAGCTGCCCTGTGGGTGCCGACCAAAACACAGGACTGCCGCCACACCTACGCATAAACAGGGTAGGTGGTGTTGTGCTCACTCGTTCGTTTGTTTGGATGTTAGTTCATGTATGTATTACTTTGTTTATTCAAGTATTAATTTGTTATTTATATTTTATTCATGAATTTATGTTTCATTTATTAATTAATCAATTTATTCTTTAATTTAATTTTTCATTTAATAATTCATTCGTTCAATTTATTGATTTAATGATTTATTGATTCATATTTACATTCATTAATTGATTTATAAATGTATTCACAAATCCATCCCTGCATCAAGATATGGAACAGTCAGAATAGTAGAATAGCCTGATGCCTATATTTGTGACCCGTTATAGCAAAACCCTGCACTTGTCGGTAATTCATGTTTTGAAGAAATTGGCATTTTAAGTTCACATAATGTGTGTAAAAGACCTATGATTGTAAAATTGAAACAATTATATCTTTGCCAATTATTGACCAATTTGTTAGAACAAAGCATCAAATCAAAGCTTGTGATGAGGCCTTTCTAATGGTATGAAAATCTACATTTTGGTTTGTACCGACGAGTGCAGGATTTTGCTATAGCCCGTCATATTTAGTACTTAATGTTCTAAATGTCACCATTAAAATCTTAACCATTCTCTACACTAAGTTATGTGGTCATGGTCCTCAATACCAATCCACATAATTATGCCGATTCATACTCCAAAGTAGCACAAATAAATGCAACGACACTGCTATTATGGTTATATATCAAAGCCATCTTCTGATGTTACACCCATCTATGGCAAGCCAACAATCCATTTTTGGCTATGAATAACCGTCACAACTGTTACAATATTTGATCTGGTAATTCACTAATTTTCCTACATTGCGTGTGCAGAGAAAGATGTGATGTACGCAGCCCTAAAGGTCCTTCTAGCCTGCGTCATTCATTCATTCATTCATTCATTCATTCATTGTTTCAATTTTAATAAATTCATTCATTCATTCATCCATTCATTCATTCATTCATTTATTCATTCAAATATTCTTTTATTTATTCATAAAGTTTTTCCATTTGTATTCACCCATCTTTCCCTCTATCAAGACAATGAAATTTAGAATATTGTATAGGCCTTGGCTTTGACTATTGGAATATAAACAAGTTGAATAGTTTGAAGCCTATTTTAATAATACTTGTATAGAATTTCACTATTTATTCAAATGTAAGCCATATTATATTAAATCTATATTATTTCCATGTTTGATTACTGGTATTAGTTCATTTTGTTGTTTGTGCAGAAAAAGATGTGATGTACGCTGCCCTGAAGGTCCTTCTAGCCTGCATCGCCGAGGACTCCATCGCCATGCCGACGCCTCTCAAGGTCTTCTTCTACTCCCTGCAGGAGAAGCTCCCCAACAGTGTCAGGTCCAGTCATAACTGTGTAGCCCTGCAGGTATTATACTCACAGAAATACAATATATAGAAAGACTAGAAGCCCCCCACCCCCCCCCCCCCCCCACCTAAAAAAAAAAGTAATAATAAATATACCGGTAAATAAAATAAAACAAATTCTATGACGTTTTAGTTGTTCAACACAGGAAGAATGAAATTGTGATCACATCATGCAAATGAGGTGAAACGTCAGACTATCTCATATAAAAACTGGACATCATTGGATACAAAAAGCAAACACGCCTCGCATTTGTGAGAAGCGTGCGGTGAGGACAAAAGAAAGCAGAACAGGGCGCAAAAAATGCACACTTGCAACTGCGCTTAGTCAATCAATTTGGTCAGTGCGTTCCAGGTGATATGAGATGTGCATTCGACCAGATGCGATATGAAGTAACACTAATGTTACCGTGACGGATATCTCATTTACATGTGATTGTAGTCAATTTTTAATGGGGGGGGGGGGATGTGGTAACACTCGGTAGTGGTTGTTTGGTTAGTTTTGATTGAACTTGTACAGATGCATTGAATGAATTATCATTATCTAATGCACCTGTTATTGTCACTGTCCAACAAATCTGGGGTGATTTGTTAGTGAGCAGATCTCCGACAACTGGACCAAAGCACTGAGACACAATTTAAAGCAATTTTAATCAGCAATTATTTTTTTTTTATTTGAAGATTTAAATCAAGTAAACATTCAAGACTGGTTCTCCAATGCTGGGGTCTGTGGTGAATGCATTTGTTATGACAAAAATCACATTTTGTTAACTCTTTATAGCCTACTGTCAACAACAAAAAATGGCAAGAGTTAATAATGTATTTTTCTTTACTATTTCCTCCTAGGTGATTGGTAGCTGTGTGTATTCCACCCTGTCCAGCGAACAGGAAGTCAGGAGCATTGTGGGAGACTCTGCATCAGACGCTGTCGTCAAGAAGTTCTCTCAACTTGGAGACTATGCCTTCCTGTGCCTCACAGCGACCTCAAACCACTGTCAGTTGATCACAATTATCTATTATTATTAATTATCATTGTTCAATTTTATATAGCACTTTATTACCAAAGTCTCAAAGCATTTGCCATGGTGGGGAACTCGGGCATTTCAAGGAATTTATTTCTGCCAAGTACCCATTAACTGCACCTCGGTTGAGAGCAGCAAATGTGGATAAAGTGCTTTGCAGTAGCCCATTTCATAAAGCACTTGCAATTGTTGTAAGTGTCCAATTATTTTAACTATTTGGTCAACATCCAATCAGCTTGGGGCATTATAGCTGTTGCCATGGTAGTTACAATAATTGGACAATTACAACAATTGCAAGTGTTTTATGAAACGGGCTATGGACACATGTGCTGCGGACAAGAATCAAATCCACAACATTTCTATCATAAGACGGAGGCCCGAACCAAGAAACCATAACACTCCCACTATAAGGGGTGACTCGGAATAATTCCCATAATGCCAATGTTCTTATTGTTCTTGGGAGATCATCAGGTAATTGCAAGAATTAATTTGTAAGAAGAAAAAAACAAGTGATTTGCCAGTCTTTGACCAATGTTTTGCATCTTGGAACCAAAAAAATGTAAAAACCCAGTGCCTTCTACTTCCCAGGGTGTCTAATTAATAATGAAAACAATAATTAACAATAAAATGTTAGTATAAAATATAAGTCATAATGATAAATTGACAACATAATGTTGTATTATACCTTACAGACACCCAAGAAAAGTTGCCTAACACTGTCCATGCCTTCATCACGCTGCACGCTGATTGGCTGCAAGAGCAGATTGACATGATCATCGATCACCTAGGCAACGAGTAAGTGCTTGTGACAATTTTGCCTAAACGTACATTGTAGACTAGCAATTCTCTGTATTTTCTTGAAAATCATCATTATTTATCTTATCATCAAGGAAATGTCACATTCCTATGAAAAGTCTCAAATATTTGCAGTATTGCTTGAAGTTGTGTATGTATTTTATTCTGAGGCTACAAATGGCCTACCATAAGTCTAGCGTCCAGCATAAAATGTGAATTATCGCTTATTAATTAATTTATTTATTAAATTAATTATTATTTATTAATTTATATATCATATTAATTAGTTTATTCATTCCTTCTTTCATTCATTTATTCATTGATATATATATGTACTTAAATATTTATTCATTTATACTACAGGTCCCTTGGTGAATTGACCAACTACCATTGGGAGGAATCTGGATTGGACTTTGTGGAGAATTACTACACCATGCAGGCAGACCATGTCATTAGAATGCAGGCTGGTATGTATTAACCTGTTCCCTACTTGATTTTGCAACCCCCATAGAGTTAAAGGGTACCACCACCCAAAAATATTATTCTTATAAATGAAAGGTAACATCTTTAGGAGCTAGTCCATTCCACCAACAAGTTCAGGAAAATATGTTTCCAGAACAAAATTATATAAATGGAAAACACATCACCATTCTAAAGCATGTGTTCATGGGTCTGTATACGAAGACTACCTTTTGACTATGGGGAAAGCATCGTGAATAGAATTGGCGCACTCTCTGATGATTGGCGCATACGGAACCATTAGGTCACGTTGGTTCCATAAGTGGTGGTAATTAATTGTATTGTTTATGAATTACACAACCCTTTGCAAACTGCTGGGGATATATTTAATATCCAACAGCGGTACCAAAACATACAGTTACATGTGTTGTTCTTTGCATGGTGGTCCCCTTTAACCCGATCCCTACAAGTTTCTGAAATCCCCATAGACTTTGTACACAACCCCCTTGGTTCCCGTAGTCAAGGGGTTAATACAGGGCTCACCATGATCCATGAGCAATAGGTCAACCGGTACTATGTACTTCATTGTAAATTGTCTTGTCTATACATGATGAGTTCATGTGTGACCTGTCACCACAAAACTAGCCTTGCATTATCTATGCAATGCCTATTGACAAATGGTGACCAATTGCACAATTTTCTGGTCGTATCATGTACATAGACAGTGCATGTGTTAGCATGTTAACCATCGCATGCTAGCCTTGTATTATTTATGCAATGCCTACGACACACAACCGTATGGTGGTGTCTGTATGAGTGGTACTGACCTATGTTTACCCACTGAAAAACAAACTTTGCATTAATTTTCATTTTTATTTAAATTATTTTATAATAATTTTTTAATATCTGTTTTTGTTTTTACTCTATTTTGCAGGTGCCGTTGGACTACTCAAAATAACCACACTGCTTAGAAACAATTTGGTAAGTGAAAAGTTTCTTGAAAATCTCTTATATGATTAGTAGCGATATATTTTAGCTTAGAATTAAATGGTTACATATGTTTTTTGTCTGCTTACTTACATGTATAAATGTGAGGCAGACTGTACTTGTTGAATTTCTTGCAAGTCATGGATTTAGAGAAAACTTACTTAAAAGTAAAAAGATTGATTTTGACACTGAATAGGTGGAAAAACTAGGAATAAATGACAGTTTGGTAGAGTTTGGTAGAGTTTAACTAAATTGGAGATATGTTATTCCACCCTCGATGCATTTTCTGTCAATTAATGTTTGTATGCCAAGACCACATTTGTCATTGTTATGTCATTCTACCTCTTATTGTTCTGCTAAGATCTAAATCTCATGATCTCCTTTACTCTGTTAATTTCAGTACTAACTACTACTTAGTAATTTTACCCTTCACTGATGTTATTAAGCACTAAATACTAAGTACATGTTTGAGCTGCTGTGAAAAAGTCAAAAGCCGACTGGAGGTCCAGTGCACGTAGTATTTAGTGCTTAACTATGTTGGTGAAGGGTAAATATACTATCTATTATATGTGACCTTACACCACAAAACGACCAATAAGTCGGCAAAACTGATTTTGCTGCTTTTCATACAACATTAAAATAGAAGTCATTACCTTTAAAATGGTATATCATTCCTCATATTTGGACTAAGCAAACCCTCTCAAAATGAACACCAAAGATTTGAAATATGGCTGAAGCATTTTTTAAATAAGGGAGAAACAGGCCATTTAAAAAATCAGTTTCCATTAAAGCGCTGTAATAAGATCACATTTATTGGATGAAAAAATCATTTTTGAACATGATTTCCGACGCTCAAAATGTTACAGAAGCTAGATTAAGATATACGCACATTCAGGAAATACCAAAATCCTAAATCTCAGATTTTGAACAAAATTTGACTATTATAGCTAATAAAAGAGAAACTACCACAGCGACATAACGGTCGTTTTGTGGTGTAAGGTCACATATTGTGTTCAGGGCGGAAAAAAATGCAATTTAATGATGGCTATAATCTTTTTCTTTATAACAAAACAGGACTGGTTTCAACACCATCTGGACATTCTGCCTCTGCTCCAGACCAACGAGACGCCTTCCATACCCATGTTCAACCCCGATACTAACGTCCCGTACCGCCCCATCCCGGGAACGTACAATGCCCCTCCCACCACAGCCCCTAATCCGTCCCCGGCTGTCCCTTCCCCAGCTGTCATCGCAAGGTCCCATTTCGACCCGATTACGGCCTTCAACCGGATCGATGACTCGCCGTTTGCCCAGGAGGCGTTGGCGGAGTTCCCCTACGACTGGCCGCAACTGCTGCAGTCCTCTCTTGGGCTCAGCGAGGCGGGCTTCCGCGCTCTGTTGTCACGGCGATGGGAGATGCAGGAGGACGCACATCTGGAGGAAGGCGAGCGCAAGCCCGTCCGGGTGCTGAGGTCAAAGTTCAACCTGGACAGGGCTGAACTTGTTTAACCCGTAGAGTGTCTGGTTTGAGGTTGCTCTGCTTGGTCTTCACCCATTATATGTGACCGGCTATAGCAAAACCCTGCACTTGTCGGTAATTCATGTTTTAAAGAAATGGGCATTTTAAGTTTAACATAATGTGTGTATAAGACTTAAGTTTGTAAGGTTGAAACACTCATAGAACCTTGTTATGAGGCCTTTCTAATGGTATAAAAATCTACATTTTGATTTTTACCGACGAGTGCAGGTTTTTACTATAGCCGGTCACATAATGTCTCAAAGTCTCATTTGTTTTACTTCATGATGCCTGTAAATTTCATTTCTCAAACTCTGGACTTGACCCCTAAACCCTATTAACCTATACATTATCCAAATCCCAACTCTAAACCCTAAACCTTCTGACTCTAAATTTGGTTCTGGCTTAAAGATGAAATGTGGAGTGGACCTAATGGGTGAAGATCTAACCATACACTTTGTAAATTACAGACTATGATACTGAATGCCATAGGCAAACCCAGGATTTTTTCAAAGGGGGTGTTATTCCGTTGCCAACAAATTTTGAGGCCAAGACCACTGGTTGAGAGTCGTGTAAGCGATGGGGGGGTGGGGGGGGGATGGTGTCCGTTGCCAAAAAATGTTGAGGCCGAGGCTGAGACCAATGGTTATGCTGAATGCAAACTAGCACACTGTCATGCTCAACTATATACATTTGTTGTATTGAAAATGTGCTTATTTTATAAATCTTTATGAGAAAAATGTTGTTGGTGTTAACTAAATTGGTTGAATATAAGTATGAAGGGAAAGTGTGTGTACATGTATGTTCTAGTTTGAACTGTTAAACCTTTCACTGAAATTGTAGGTATATTTTCTGAGAAAAGAGAATACTGTACAATGCTTGAGGTGTAAGCAAAAAGTTCATACCAGTTATGTTTCAAAGCGTATGCGAAAAATGCAAAATACAATGTTTTGGGGTGGGGTATGAATAATTTGTGGCACAACTGTAGGTACCATGAAGTCTTTGGTATGGCCCAGCTTGAGATAGAATCTGAGAACTCCTGTGCATGAGACAGAATTTTACTGCTGTGCCACCATTTCTGGCATAGCCACAATGCTCATGTTGTGGACATGGTGTGGCAAGATTGGTAGAGCGCTCGCTTTCCAAGTGGGAGATCCCGAGTTTGAACCCGGAGTATGCCCATCGTGTTTGTCCTTCAGCAAGACCATTAATCCACATTGCTGCTCTCTACTTAGGAGTATAAATGGGTACTACTTGGTCGGGTGTAAATTAGACTTCAGCGCCCATTGGGCAGCTGGGCTAGTATGCTCCCCAGGGAGTTGAGACGGTGCGCAAGATAATTGTGTTGGTTTGACCTGTACCTGATGACCCAGGGTAATAATAATGCGCTAAGAAACACTGTAGTAAGCGCTATATATATGTAATTTATCATTATTATTAGTGTACAAAGCTAGATAAAGGTGCTATCGCAACTCAAATTATATTTGGCTGACGAGAATTAGGGATGGATTAATAAGTGTTAACAACTGTACATTTGTATACAGCTGTTTGTGTAAATACATTACATGTTGCACTTGAATATTCGTAATGTTATGTATTTTTGTGTACATTTATATTTATAGCTTGTATCCATACTTGCAAAAAAAAGTGACAAATGGATCATCATCTCTTAGTACTTTTTTTTTATTTGTTAGGAGTGTAAATTATGTGCCAAATTATTTATGCCATATTTTATTTGCATTCCACAGACTGTATGATACATGTCTATAGTATTTTGTGAACACTTCAGAAATTAAATGAAGGAAATGTTATGTAATATATTTTCAATATGTGCAATCATTAGAAGTTTTAACTAATTGAACTATATTTTGACATAGCTGAAGTAACAAAATTATATCAAATGAAGAAAAAAAATGTGCACTATGAAACAAATATATATCTATATTTTGTGTGTATATTATTTATTTCATGAGCATGTACGAGTCACAATGCAAGTAGTTTTATACAGGCTTGTAAAGTATTTTATTTTATTGCCAGTTATGATTCACTGTGGGGAAAATGCAAGAAAAGAAATAAAGAAAGAAAATCTGCTGGATAGTTTTTTACTGGTTATCTTCTAGAAAATTAACTCTAAACACAACTTTTGGGTGACCTCTGAAATCTACCTTATCAAATATTATTATTTTAGCACGGGTTCAGTAATCGAAAGTGGTCCATGTGATTACAAAAGAGAAACAATACAGTGTCATCACTAAAGTTCAACAAAAGGCACAACATGGCATTACAGTGGAAACTCTTTATAACGAGCATTATAATGAGGTACCTGATATAAAGAGGTGATTTTATAGCTCCGTGTTCTATCTATTTTTAAAATCCTGAATATAAAGAGATATCTGTAATGTAGATAAAGTGGCCCAAAGATGCTCTTTGTAACAGGGTTTCACTGTACTATGATCCAATTCTTGATGATGTGGATTTGAGTAATTGGTTTTTTTTGACTCGGTATATGTACTAATGTAAATACATGTATAGCGATACATGTTTGTATTTAGGTCAGAATGTACATGTAGATGCACGGAATACTTAAAATCAAAGGTCAATACATGTAATATGTTTGTACATGTGTGTATGAACATTATATGAAAGAATGTGTATATATACTTTAGATATACATACACACGTAGCTATTTATTGATAGTGCAATATTAAAGTGGTATTCAGTTCACATCCTTGTATTCACCTTGATGTTCCTGTATTTATTTGTACATTTAGCAAACTTTGGTTTGGAATAACTGCTACAGTGGAACCTCATTATAACAAGGTCATCGGGACCATGAACGTTACCTAGCTTGTCATACCTGGGCCCCGTTGCAGAAAGAGATGCAATCGATTGTAAGTTACAATTAATTGTAAGTCGGAAAATTTGCGCATTTCGACCAATCAGATTTGCGCATTTAGCCACACGATCTGACTTACAATTGCATCTCTTTCTGCAACGGGGCCCTGGTTATATCAAGGTAAAAACAATGAAATATATAGAGCCAGTGGGACCAGCAGAAATACCTCGTTTTTAAAGGGTTTTTTAGAGCTCTTTATAACAAGATTAGTTTTGTCTGATTTTTATGCAGTAGAACCTTGTAAAGAGCTCCAATATGATGAAACCCCCTTTATAAACCAGGTAATTTTGTTGTTCCAGTTCTTTATAATTATTATTATCTGATTTTATACTTGATATAACAAAGTAATGTTCATGGTCCCGAGGTCCTCGTTATATTGAGGTTGCACTGTATCTCTAAGTGTGGCATATTTATTTTGTACATTATATTAGTTCATGTATTTGCCTGTGCAAAGATATAAACGCTAGAACAAATCAATCCTGTACATCTGTGTTTACTTTCTTTCTTGTTCCTTGTTTCTCGAGGGCTAGATACATGCATTATACAGTCAAACCCATCTTTAGTGACCACTGTGAATGATTGCTGTGGAGAGGAAAACGGTGTGATAGAATCTGTTCATAGAGTTCAAGTGTCTACAGTGGCAGTTATTGTCTTGGGGTGGTCACTATTCACAGGTTTGATTGTCAAAAACAAAACAAAAATTCCCTCAAAAATAACAAACATTATAGCAACATTCCGCTCATCCACAAAACTTACTGAGAACTGCTGTTCTTGCATACCCTTGTATTCAAATTACCAAAAGAAGCATGGAACAGGTTACATTATTTCAAATTTCTCTATTCTAAAGATATATATGATTGGAGTGTTTTGAATTGAAAATTGTGTACAAACCCAGTGGACATAATTATTAGATCACAAAAATTCACATTTTATCACCCATTCATCACTTTTTGCACATGTCAACAATGTGACTTGATCCCTTTAAAAACACACGCACACACAGTGGCATTCCACATATACATTTCAAAACATTCTGACATACACAAACAAGAACAAATTACAAGGTACAATCAAAAATGATTTTTTTTTTTTTTCATTTGTTTTGTATTTTTTACAGCCAAGACTTCTTTTAAATCTCATTTACAGGGCATTATTACATATCAGAAAAAAAAGAACCTGAACGCAAAATAGAAACATCTGTGTTTATTACATGACTACATGCTATAGCAACTTGGTAATTTAATGTACCATCATGTACAATATTACACTCTGTCAAAAAAGTTAATGTACAACCGCCAAATAAAGAGTAGAAATACTTTTGAGAATAAAAACAAAGAGAGACTCTACTCGATATGTCCAAAAAGGCAAGCCTGTATTATACAATCCCCCCTATCAATTATTCACAACACAGACTTTTTATATAATAGAGACTTCTAGATCTACACACATTCAAATGCACTCCACAATTTACACATAGAAAAACAAAATATTGAAGAAATCTCTACATATGGTCCTGTGTTCACTTTAAATGATGTGTACCCACCAAAGATCCTCCTAAAAAATTTGATTTCCAACAAACTGTACAAATAACGTTGATATGTTCATCAGTTATAAATAATGCTCTACAATCTATGAATATCAAATTACATGTCTGAAAACATATTTCATCCACCGGCAATAAAACTTATTGTGTGATCTCATCTGGATAATATAAATAGCCTAAAACTATACATATCATGCGATGTGTACCTAGAGACTGTCATTGATCAGTATTCTGTAATTGATGCTCAGACAAAAGAAACAAATACTGAGCATTTGATTGAGGAGTTTTACACACAAAAAAGGCATAACTTACAATAATCTTGCACCAAATTGACACGGACGACACCTACACATAAAACACAATATGGACATGCACTGTTTATATGGAAGCAACAAAATTTGAAATAAAGAAAAATGCAGACACACAATTTGAAACTGCTATGTATGTATGAACTATGCAAACAATGTTTATAATTATAACCTTTTGGTCTAATACGTACCCTATTTGGTCTACACGCAATTCATCTGGCATACATGTGAACCGAGTATCATTCTCAATAATTGGTACAGCCGATAACCATTTGTCTTACAATAAACACTCAACTGACCCCTATCTCCACTTTTCAAGCTTCAGACACGAGAGGAGCATTACAATCTTTGATGTGAACTAAACTCCACACAAATTTACAGGAGCTGTTTTTTAAAAATGATTTTGTGGACTATTTTTGGCACTTTGGGGGCTATAATCGCCCTGAGCCCCAGTGTATAGCTGTTGGGACCTACGATAAAATGTCAATAAGCCTGTGTGGCTATTAAAACAAAATTGGAACGACAAAGTTAATGGTAGAAAAATTATTGTTAGACCATAAGCTATGGACAAACTGTGTTCAGACAAACTTGAGAGACAGACTAGGTTTTTGATGAACTGCCTGTAGACCAAATGTATAATAATTCACCCGTAACAGAGAGGTCAGCTTGGCAGGTTCAATAACCATGCAAGTAACTTTGAAATTTGATGGTGATAGTGTAACTTGTTTTCAATGGATGTGAATAAATGCCTTTGATAGGCTCTATATAAATAACCGACTAGAAAGTTGATAAATTGCTTTGCTGCCAAGGAATGCAAAACAGTGACAATTCTGGCCCAAATTCTGGTTTTGAATGCAACCCCAAATTACTCGTTTGTGCAAAAGAATGCAATGAGGAAAATGAACCCAATATGTAGACGTGGGTTTTAATTGAAACTAGGAAGTCCTCATAGAGGAATGCAAAAATGAGAACGATTTGACCAAGATATCAACATGTTAATCAACTAATGGGTAGTCTATGAACATAATGACACAAACCTGACCCCCAAAATGTGCATGTACATCTAGGTTTTGACAAATGATTCATCTTGCTTTTGTTATGGTTATCAAAGCACCATTGAGATATTGACTTGCATGCCATGGCACATTACCGAGCTGCCCCTTGTACAATGGAACCTCATTACAGTGGAACCAGTTTTATAACGATGTACAGTACTTAGGACCATGACAATTAACTAGTTATATCTGGTATCTTGTTGACAGGGTAAAAACAAAAACAAAATAATATGAAGGGCTGGGACCAGCAAATTTACCTTGTATTAAGAGGGTTTTTGTTATATCACAGCTCTTTATAACGAGGTTCCACTGTATAAATAGTTCTGAAATAACACAACTCTCTTGTAAACAGGTTATTTTGCAGGTCAAAGCTCTTTATATCTATTCATTTGACCCTGTGACACAAAATGCCAGATAAAAGTAGGATATTTTCATGTTCCCAAGGATCTTGTTATAACGGGGTTCCACTGTAAAGTAATTGGTATCTTTCAACACTGAGAAGCACCAGTATGACGACCTCACACAATATAATTCCTTCTTCCCCTAGGGAAGTACTACTCCCTTTTTTTTTTTTTACCAACTATGATACATGTAAATACACAGTTTTCAGCTGTCTTCTTCTTCAACTATTATAATTACATAAGCATTCATGCAGTCTTGTCATTTGCATTTTGTTCATTGCAACAGATTGGGTGGCCATAGAGATTTGAAGGTAGTGGTTTTCTGAGTGCATGAAATGTTTGCAGCATTTAACAGGGCTCCATTTTTATGAACAAATACATTTTCACAAACAATCTAGCTAGACAAATTTCTCTATGTTTGACAACATTACATTAGTCAGCTTTTTTAACACAAAATACTGTGAAGCAACGTTAAATTTGCATACATATCCCTAGATTGAAGTATTGTCTGTAATATGATTAATTTATACATTGCCGGTTTTTCCTATTTGGGTGTATGTATACTTTATTGTTTGCGTCTGCGCCTCTTGGTGACCTACAATACACAGGTGGACATACCAGTAGATGGCAATGGAAATATGTCTTGTAATAATACTGGGTACAAACCATGAAAGTTGTTAAAATCTACCAGATGTATTTGATGGACATTTTGTTAACAACACTTGCAATGGAATGGACGGGAAGGTAATTAATGGCAGAAATTCTTTTCAGTTCAAAACTTATTTACTTCTTCGAGAGCCTATTAAGAAATTAAAATCAATCTTAGTTCATTTTTACCCAATTTTACATATTACACATCATCACCTCAAGATTGTATAAGCCTTGGGCTCAAAATGAATAACAAACAAAAATTAGGACAAAATAAATTACAGTTAAAAAAAAGTTAAATATGTGGAATAGTTTCAATACAGTTTAGTGCCAATATGGCTGATGTGCTTATGTCATTTAAATATAGCTGCCCTTTTTTGTACAAAAGTACCTTAAATAGAACTTAGTCATAGGTGAAAATATTGAAGCAAGACCCTCGGATAATATAAACAATTTGTACAAATATCACTTTTTTTACAAGGCTTAGACATGGACATAATACTATCCACACATTTCTATTGTTTAAAGTGTGCCCTACAGAATGTCAGGATAATAAAAACAGAACACATACATCTAATTAATAGCAGTCTTTGGTAATACGTGATCCTACAGAAAAAAGGCTATTACGGACAAGTCATGTATGTGTCTTATTTTGGATCATGTGACATACATTGCATTGATAATAATCAGTCTACAAGAAATGGGAAATTATGAGAATGCAATTCATTGCAGTGGGTAGATTTAACATAGTCAATAGAGCACAATCAGAATTTAAACTCCTCTTTTTCCCCCGAACCCAACAAAGACAAGCAATGTGAAATGGTCAGGGTGACAGAGGGAATGGGCTTATCTATACCGGAATCAGGTTTGGTTCCAATCGAGCCGGTAGCTGGTCCAGTCGCGTTCTTAGCTGGGCCAGAAGCTGGTCCGGATCTGGTCCTAGTTGGGCCAGTAGTTGGTCCCATAGGATGGCTTGCTGGTCTTGCTGGCCTGGCTAGCGCCCCCCTGGGACCGTCCCGTGGACCCCGCACCCTGGGTGTCCCCAGGCAGCTGCTGGGCCAGCATGGCGGCCGAGTGGTGGTGGGGAAGGATGGGCACGAAGGGGGCCGTGTGGTACGCCTGCTGAGCAGCTCCAGCTGCAGGGTTCAAAGCCCCGGCCTGGGTTACGGCCGTCAGTGGGTAGTTGAATGGGGGTGGTGTGCCCGTATGGCCCGTATGGCCCGTATGGGTGTGGAAACCTCCCTTGTTGTCGAACGGCTGGGCGTGGGACTTGCTGGAGGAATAGGACCCTGTCAGGTCGGCTGGCCCGGTCGATGCAGACGTGACAGAGGCTGCATGGATGAAAAACGATACAAACAGCATTATAGCAGATCACCGAATAAACTAGATGGATCTTCGATTGCGCACAATCGAAAATTATGCCTCCGCTATCACGCGATTTTAATATCAAGCCCAAATTAACATGCACTGATTTAATTTTTTTAAATATTTTTCATATATTTTGAGTCCTGTGACCTTGACCATATGACCCTAATCTTTGATGGCTCCCTAACAAACATTCAGGTACCAAGTTTGATTGAAATCTGACATTTAGTTCTTGAGATTTTGGCATTACAAGCTTTTTTGCATGCATAATGAGTCCCGTGACCTTGACCTCAATCTCATGACCCCAACATTTTATGGCTATGTTGACTCTTTATGATACATTCAGGTACCGAGTTTGATTGAAATCTGACATTCAGTTCTTGAAGTTTTGCCATTACAAGCCATTTTCGCATACATATTGAGTCCTGTGACCTTGACCTTTGATCGCATGACCCCCCAAATCAAATCAGATCAGTGGCACCCCGATATGTACACTCATACCAAGTTTGAAATTGATCTGTCAAACGGTTCTTGAGATATCGCAAGAACGAGGCTTTTTTACACATACATTGAGTACTGTGACCTTGACCTTTGACCTCATGAACCCCAAAATCTAATCAGATCATTGCCACCCCAATATCTACACTAATACCAAGTTTGAATTTAATCCGTCAACCAGTTCTTGAGATATCGCGAGAACGAGGCATTTTTGTATATATATTGAGTCCTGTGACCTTGACCTTTGACCTCATGACCCCTAAAATCTAATCAGATCATTGTCACCCCAATATGTACACTCATACCAAGTTTGAAATTGATCCGTCAACTGGTTCTCGAGATATCGCGAGAACGAAAACGGGACGTACGGACGGACGGACGGACGTACGGACGGACGGACGGACGGACGGACGGACAACCCGAAAACATAATGCCTCCGGCCACTTCGTTGGCGGAGGCATAAAAACTAGACAGATCTTCGACTGCGCGCAGTCGAAAATTATGCCTCCGCTATCACGCGATTTTAATATCAAGCCCAAATTAACATGCACTGAATTACATTTCTTTTTTTCTTCACATATTTTGAGTCCTGTGACCTTGACCATATGACCTCAAAATTTGATGGCTTCATTGGCTCCCTATAAAGAAACATTCAGGTACCAAGTTTGATTTGAAATCTGACATTTAGTTCTTGAGATTTTGCCATTACAAGCTTTTTTGCATGTATAATGAGTCCTGTGAGATTGACCTCAACCTCATGACCCCAAGATTTTATGGCTACTTTGACTCTTTATGATCCATTCAGGTACCAAGTTTGATTGAAATCTGACATTCAGTTCTTGAAATGTTGCCGAGAACGAGGCATTTTTGAACATATATCGAGTCCTGTGACCTTGACCTTTGACCTCACGAACCCTAAAATCTCATCAGATCATTGCCACCCCAATATGTACACTCATACCAAGTTTGAAATTGATCCGTCAACCGGTTCTTGAGATATCGCGAGAACGAAAACGGGACGTACGTACGGACGGACGGACAACCCAAAAACATAATGCCTCCGGCCACTACGTTGGCGGAGGCATAAAAAGAACAAGCTCATAAATACGTGGGCCCCTATTATTGAGAGATGGAATTGATGTCAAATTGTCAACTTTAAAACACATTATAGCAACAACCTTAGCCTTAAATAATAAAATAATGTAAAAATGTAAAAATGCTTAATTTGATGCAATATTCATGCACTCACATTACAGACTTTCCTGGTAAGAAAATCAATGTTATTTGTTCACTTTTATCTAATACATCATATGGTTGCGACATAACACGATGCATGCAATCAAATTGAGCAATAAATCTGAAAGACAGATTACCAGGGTCCCGTTGTAGGAAGCGATACAATCAATTGAAAGTTACAATTAATTGTAAGTTAGAAAATGTGCACATTTCAACCAATCAGATTGGCTCATTTAGTCACATGATCTGTCTTACAATTAATTGCAACTATACAATCAATTGCAAGTCTTTCTGCAACGGGCCCTGATCCTGATCATGTTCCTTATTTGCATGCAAGTTTACAGATAAACATTGGCATGACATGCTCTTTTTAATGTGGCAAGATAAAAACAAAACAAAATGACTACTGTTAAGCAAATTTGTATACCTGTGACTCGGCCTGTTAGTTAAAGGAGCATCACACCACACATCCCGACAGGCCAGGCAATCAGAACACGAGGAGAGAGGGAGAGGGGAGGGGAAGGGTGAGAAAGAGTCGGATAAAGATTACATGGTTTAGATTGGGAATGATTGGTCATCCACGTTACAGTAAAAGAGGAGGAGAGGAGGAGAGGGAAGGGGAGTAAGAGTAAGACAGAGATTACATGATTGTGATCAGGATTGATAGGTCATCCATGTAATAGAAATAGTAGAAAAGTGAAGGCAGGGAAGGGAGAGTGGCAAGAATATTGATTGGAGGGGGGGGGGGGGGGGGGGATTAGGATTAGGATTAGACATTCAGGAAAGTCATTAAGAAAAGGGATATGGAGATAAAGGCAGGAGAGAAACAAAAGAGAAAATCAGAGTAGATGAAAGAAGAAAAGAGCTTCAAATTAGTTTCATTGTATACGTGTAGTTTAACATGCATATATTTGATATAGACTGTAGTGCCGGTGGAACAAATTCTTGCACTTTGTCATTTGTTATCTAATGACCTTGATCAATAATTATGCCATTAATAATTAAATACTTCTCATGCCAACTACTAGGATGGATGCTACAACATACAGTATAGCAAAGGAGAGAAAGGGATCAACTCTTGCAACAATATGCATGTCAATAGCAATATGATGCAATATATAATTAAGGCAAGGCTTATACACTTAACTTTTTTTCTCGTAAGTTCCTACTGAATGTAGCCAGTGGCCCGTACAGGCCAGTAAAAGAATATATTTTTGTTTCTATTGTGGCCCAACACTCAAATGAGCTGGCCCCCATATTACATTTCATTTGTTAACTGCTACCGTTCAAAACCCCATCTGTTTTTGTCAGTTTTTGAATTATAACTGCCAAAGACGGGCCACCAAAATATGATTTTCATTCATTTTTGTTCATGCATTATTTTGCCAGGCCCAGTGGGCTAGTGTTAAGTGGCGATCCCTGATTATGGAGCTTTTGAATCAGAAAAGGGGCATCAGAGGACAGAATGCACTCAAATGCTACTTGGTTTCCCACATACGTTGTGAAATCAAAGCTTGCTAAAACCCCATTCCTTACATTTTTGCCATGTATTCAAGTCTACGAAAATCACTACAGCATATCAACAACAGGATAAATAATGCATATTATATGAGTGGTTGGAGCACAGCAAAATGTATTAAACAATGTTAATCATGTTAACAAGAGCAGCAAACCACACAGTCAAACCTGTCTTAGTGGCCACCTGTCTATAGCAGGCAACCTGCCTCTAGTAGCCAACAAAAGTGATCATCTGCAGAAAAAAACAATGGAACCTATCTACTAAGGCTAACTGTCTAAAGTGGCCACGTTTCTTGTTTCCTTGAGGTGGACACTATACACGGGTTTGACTGTATTGGTAAACTGTCACGAAAAGTGGTTGATTCAATTTTTGTTAAACACGCAGAGAAATGCAGACTTACCCGAAACACCAGCTCCTTTCGACTGTGATTGCGACACGCCGGAGTATGCAGCTTTGTTGAATTCTTGCGCTTGACTCAGATCATCATAACCTGCAAGCATGGAAACAAAATCAGCTCTTTACCACATACCAGCAGCGATTATTACCTGGCCTCAACAGACTTTAACTCTTAAAGTGCCAGGGGTTTTAATGCTCTATGGCAATTTGTGTGTATTGTAACTTGCAAAAATGCGAGCTTGCCACTCAATGAGTTAATTGAATCGCAATTGGGAAGCCAAGGGAAACAAGACAAGTAGCCACTGTAGACAGGTGATCTCTATAGACAGGTTCCATATATCATTGTTTTTCTATGCTGGGGATCACTTTTGGTGGCCACTGAATGTAGCTTGGCGGCTATAGACAGGTGACCACTAAGACAGGTTTGATTGTACTTATTGGCTGATCAGGGACTAGAAGGTATCAACAGATTTATTCTCTGAAGAACGAAAGTTGAAGTCACTTTACATCATTTCAGCCAAACTCTGCACAAATCTGATAAGACATTTGTCATTAGAAAATATCTAGATATCGGACATGATGTAATACATGTATGTGGAGCTAACAGGAAACAAATTCTGATCCTGGTTGCAAGAAGTTGCTCTTTATTTGATTTATTTAGTTTATTCATTTATATTTCTTCTTTTGAGGGGAAATATTACGAGGCATATCACACCTTGCATTATTCCAGTTTTTGTTTTTTTTACTCGTACTCATGTCATGCTTTGTGTGAAACCAGCCTTTTTATAATGTATTCATTATTTTACGTTGTTGTTGTTTTTGTTTTATTAACTGCTACAGCCATTGTTTTTGTTGTATTGTTTCTGCTACACCGTCTGTTCCAGAACGTACCTGTCCCATATGCATTGTGTGATCCTGGTTGGGTGAATCCACTCTGCTGGAACGCTGAGTGGGGCGTCGTGCCCGTCTGCCTGTTCGTGGGCTGGACCTATACAGAATGAAATCAGTAATAATAATAATAATAATAAATTAAATTTATATAGCGCATATTATTTGTTTCACATTTTTGAAGGGATTACAATTTTATATTGTTGCTACATAAATATTTATCAACATTATTAATTGAACATGCAACAATATAAGATGCAGAATTAGGTTGAAAAGAACCATACAACATGCATAGTTAGTAGATTGTGTGATGGTACAAGGATGATTAGTATGAACCTGCTAATAGTTTGTCAGTCTTGCCCTACTGACAGCAGCAAAGCTGACTAGGTACTGGAAGATTTGTAATTTCATGATTACATATTAGCTAGTAGGGATTACAAGATGATATTAGTATGACACATGCAAACAATTTGTCAGCCTCACGCTACTAACCCTAGGGAAGACAACTAGTTACTTGAGGATTTGTAGATTTACAATTATCTAGCAAGTGTGGATTATCAACAAGATTATGTAAGTATGAAACATGCAAAGAGTTTGTTGGTCTTACACTACGAACAGCTGGAAGATAATTATTGTACATTGAAGATTAGCGTGATACCTGCAAAAAGGTCGTCAGTCATATGCTACAAACAGCTGGAAGATTTGTAATGTTACGATGAGGATTAGTATGAAACATGCAAAGATTGTGTCAGTCCTATGCTACTAACAGTAGGGAAGATGGCTGGGTACTGGAAAATTTGTAATCGTATGATGATGATTAGTTATTTAGTACGACACATGCCATGCTAACAGAATGGCAACCTAGGAAGGGAAAGAGAAGAAGAGGAAGGCAAAGAAAAGATGGAGAGATGAACTAACATCATACATGAGAATGGCTGCATGGCCCAGAATAGCAAAAGATAGAAGAGAATGGAAATGTCATGAGGCGGGCTTTGTCCAACGTGTGGATGAACTATAGCCTGATAGAATAGATAGATAATAGTAGATAGAATGCCATGCTATTGGTCTTACACTAGATATGTAAATATTACAATGAAGATTAGTATGAAACATGCAAAGAGTGTAAGAGTCTTACGCTACTAACAGCAGGGAAGACGGCTGGGTACTGGAAGCCGGGTGGCATGATGCCCGCTGGGCCGGCCGCGTAGTAGGGCAGCGTGCTGTAGCCAGGGTAGCCTGGGGGGAGGGTGGTGTTGAGGAATGGAGTCTGCTGCTGCTGCTGCGTCTGGTGGTGGGGTGTGCCCTGCGTGCCCTGTCCCGCTCCTGCAAGTCGGCAAATAACAGGGTTCATACTTTTATTTTCAAGTGAAATTCCATGACTTTCCATTACCTTTACAGCAAGAATTCCATGACTTTTCATCACGGTAAGTAAACAATGTTATTTGAACTTTGTCAGTACTTTTTGTTCCAAATTCAGTTCTTAAACCTTGATTTCTATTTCAGTGCTAAAGAAATGAATATGAAATGGGTTCCATGACCCATGAGATCATTTTACAATTTTCCCCCACTTTCAAGGCCTGGAAAACAAAAAAGTCAAATTCCCTGACTTTCCTAGTCCTGTGTGAACCCCCTGAATCAAACACAAGGTGGTGAGGAATATGAACTGATTTAAGCAACGTTTTTCTTTTGGTTATCTTGTAGATAACAAACAGTGTCCTTCAAGATTGCAATATTTGCATGGCTGGTGCTATATATTTTGATAATTGTTCATAATACAAGTCATGTGACAAATAAGCCCAAAGTAACTTGGGCTGTTGTCTGTGAAAACTATATGATGTCCCTACCCTAAACAAAATCATTACCAAAATGAATAGGTAAAACATAAGCAATTCTTAGTTTACATTTAAATCCAAAATCTTCAATAGCACACTTACCGAGTGCCGAGCCTGCTGACTGCTGGTGTTGTTGCGTTGATAACGAGGTGGCGACCGGTGATGCAGCATCGTTTCTCTGGAACTTACTAGCCTCCGTCACTGAATACCCAGCGTTGCCCAGCGAGTTTGCGTCGCGGCCTGTGTTTAGCGTTGTAGCCAGCTGCTGGAATGGCTATAGTGAGACAATTACACAATTGCAAATCAGAATAAATTGTTGGCTGATCTTTTGACTCTTGCAATCCTGGTAGTGAAAGTTCTTAATTCTACAATTGTAATGCCTCATGCAAGCTAAATAATTAGTTATCTTGAGTTTTGATAAGATGTTTATTAATTCTCACTAATCGAATTACATTGGCACCAACTAACAAAAATTAATTTTTTAAAAGTCAATGTAAAGTAATCTTCAGACAAACACATTCATTCCTGTATCCCTACAAAAATACCTTGTCTCAAATAATCATATTCATTCATTCAAAGGAGCTTTTGGTAGATGAAATTTTCTAGAAATGTTTGAATTGACAAAACAAAATATCAAACTTTGTCTTACCATTGGTAATCTGGACAATTGCATCTGAAGGTCTTCGTACCCATACATGGGTTGCGCTGTTGGCTGCAAGAGAGAAACGGGATAAAATCAACTTGTCAGTTCCTAAAGGTGTACAAGGCCAGGAGATGGGGGCAAAGTTTTGACCAACAAAGAAAGGGGGTGGCAAGCTACAAGTTCACAAATCACATATAATGAGTTCTTTCCTGCATACAACCTCCAAATAATTTGGACACATGCGTTTCAAAACTGGTCTTTGACCAACTTGTGTTGACCAAAGGAAGTTTAATAACTACAGGTAAAACCAATTTGTTAATGCAAAAATAATTATGCATTTAACCATTATGGTCGACTACGGTCACAATAATCAAAGCATCATATCTTTTGACTTGTTCCTTAATGCATGCCCATAAAGAAGAGTGCATTGTACCAGACACTCACATATGTAGTAAGAAATGGGGGGGGGGGGGACTTTAAATCACTGGGCCAATTGAATTCTATCAAATCAAATGCTAAGAGGGAGTCAAAATCATGGTAGAAATTAAATGACTTATTCTGTTGTGCTTGTTAGTAGTTTTAAATGACCTTCTAATTCTATTTGGCCTCTATTACAGGGAATTATTGGTCTGAAGCCATCGGTTTTCTTTGTAATGTCATAGTCACATTCTTATTATTGGAAATATTATTTGATGATTTTATGAAATGAATAAACTGAATCAAAATTGAAATTGACTTACAATTGTGTTGACTAAGGGGAAGCCTGCACCGATCAGGTTTGGATGGTACATGAAGGGCATTCCTGGCAAGTTTGGTGGCAGTTTTGCTGGGGGAAAAAAAGAAAGAGGAAAGGATCTATATATAATCAACATCTTGCTAGTCGACCTCTCGTCCACCCCCCACCACACACGCACAAACAAAAAATATACGGATGAACAAGTATGAGCACGTGCGCAAAAATACATCAAAATTAACACAAATTCCTCCGAGATGAACTGAATAATTACTGCACTTGTTCCAATTGAAGTTATTGAGAAAACAAGTAAACAATTAATAAATGAGAGTGAGTGCAAATGCAATCTGGGAAAAGCAAAGAATAAAGGGAATTAATCACATTGTCCAAATCCTCAAAATCCAATTGGAATTCTAGAGGTTCCCTCATACCTTGTTGTATTCGTATTGAAAAGTATAGGACAGGTTTTGGTTTTTCAAATGTCCCTTTCGTTAAAAAGATATTTACGATTGAAGTGTTCAGATGTTAAATTATCCACTGGACCACGAAAACCGTGTACAAAGTGAGTGAAATGAGTTAGTGAATATCACTTTGCATTTTTGCTCATTACTTGGCCATATAACATCCATTTAACTTGAAATTTTCACACAACATCCAGTGGACATATCATATAACAGTAATATACATGTTATCAACCACTCATCACTTTTTGCACATGTCAACAAAGTTACTAGATCCCTTTAACTGATCAAGGCCAGAGATATCTTGGTAGGATGCCTACAGAAAATGTGTGCTTTACCAAAATCAATAAAAAAGAAATGTTTTCCAACTGGTTAAAGAAACTTTCAATCTTGGCCAATCAGAGTTTCCACTAGTCATCAAGGAATCAGTAGAACGAAAGTTGAAACTTGCATCATTTTGGTCAAATTCTAAAAAGATATTGTCTCTCTCTTCTAGTCTTTAATTACAGCCAACTGGATACACCTGCCCTCACTCATACCTGTGAAAAACTTATTCTTGGGGAGATTAGTGAATTTGTAACCCTTGAGTTCAGGCAAAACAAAAAGTACTCAGATGTCATTCATAGTTATAGATTTATTTTTTTTGCACAACACTGGCTTATCCCCCAATTTCTAGTAAGCAGGCTCTCAAACTAAGTTTAATTAGTCAGATGTTCCAAACAAGGGCATCTCTCAAAACTTCTCGCAAAGAAGCATGATTCCGCACAGAAGTCTTGTCTGAACCATGTCACGCATTTGAATGTCAGTGACCCACCGTCGATAATGTCAAAATATTTCACAGGTTCTCATAAGAAATGCTCTAAAACAAAGAGAAAATAATCAGTAGTTACCTGAACCTTGTGATGTCTTTGCTCCTGCAAGACCTGCATTAGACGATGAATAACCTAATGACGAAGATAACGTTGACGGCAGCGATGATGACATTGTTGACGCACCGCCGAGATGTGATGATCCCAAGTTATTTGAACTTAATGAAGACTGGAAGACAAAACAATACACAAAGTTAACACACAATCTCACAACCAATGATGCTTCAACAACAATAGATTAATCACAAATTAACCCTAAAATTTTGAATCTGAAAGGAATAGAAAAGGCAACTGATTTTTTTTTAATGGGACAATTATAAATACATCTAGTAGCCGATGTCATATATCAGAATAGCAAATCTTTACGAATCAACTTCATCTTTGAACTTCAACTCCTAGACTTCAACTTAGAGCTTGTGAGCCTGGTAGTCACCCATAATCCACTACCACATTCAGCCCTCTACAGACAAACAGACAGACAGACAGACAGATACACACACACACACACACACAGACGGACTGACTAACTCACATGTCCCTGCCTCGGATCTAGGCCGGCCAACTTGGAGCTGGTGAGCGTGGTAGTCGCCTGCGACCCGCTTGCACTCAGCCCACTGGAGTGATGACCCGAACTGGACAGACTGCTACTGGACGAAACGCCACTAGCCGACACCAGACCACTGCTACCAACCCCTCCAAGGCTGGCCCCACTGCTCAGACTGCCTGCTGACTGAGACGCAGGGGTAGAAGAGGAGGAGTAGCCGATGGTGCTAGGGCCAGATGAGAGGCCTCCGGTGAGGGCAGAGGAGCCAATGGGGGCGGAGAAGGCGCTGGTCCCGCTGGAGAGGTCCGACGAGGGGTACTGCGCGCTGGATGTCGTGGAGATCCCTGCTGACCCCCCTGACATGACGGCAGAGCCTGAGATTGACGTGCCATATGAGTTTGGAACCTGCTAGATTTCAATAAAAACATAACCTAACATATTAACATGGGCATTTTACAGCACCTTTTCAAAAGTGTTACAAAGATCATCACATAAAATGAACATTTTAACAAAAACAATACCAATCTGGCTATGGTCCATAACTTGAATAAACAAAATTAAACATATTTTTCCAAGTTTAAATATTCAAGCAGGCATTACACAAACCCTTGGAGATGGTGCGTGGGAATGTTTTACAAAGAATGACCAGTAATCTGTATTATCTTTAATAATCATACATGTATTCTTTGACAGATTAAATATATATTATTCTATTGCCATTTTTATCAAGCTAATTAACTTACTTGTCTGCTGCCCCCTATTGACTGACTGGTTGACAGTCCAAAGCCTGCGGAGGATGATAGACTGGCCAGCTGCGACAGTTGTGATGCTGTTTTGTCTTTATCTGTGTGATCAAATGCAAAATATGAAATAAAACGGGCTCAAAATAAATTTTCAATATTTTCTATGATTATTTAGCTGAATTCTAAAGCCATTATTGCGCTTAAAAATCATTACATCTTGTACTTACTCTCTATTGACTGCGCTGACTGCTTCTGTTGACTAAGGTACGAATTGGTCTTCACATCACTTTGGTTTGGTAGCGGAATAGGTTCTGGCGTCATCTGGGCAAGAAACACAAATAAAGACAAGAAGTTGGTTGTCATATAAATGCAATATCATATAAATCTTGAGAAAAATCTAGCATTTTTGTCAAGGACTGACCTGTTTGACAGAATAATTTTCAATACTTGTATAAAATACTTGCCCTTAACAGATAGTTTAATATTCAACAAAATAAACTAACTAAATTCTGGTTAGGATTTGATTGCCTGATTTGGGCAACCCACTTTTCTAATTATCCTGAAAATACTACCATAAGTCTAGGTTTATTTACCCCACGCAATTAGGCAAGTTCCGGCATGCTCATGACTGTTTGAAGTTTCAACTTTCATAACTTTCTTATTCATTGACAATTTTTGTTCATATTCCTCATAAGATTCTTTTTATTCATCATGTTTTCAGATTGAATGAAACTTCTGAAACATCATCAACTTCCCCTTTAAGCAACTTAAAGTGATCCATTAACTTCAAAGATGTTTCTGCAAGTGATATTTCAGACTTCAAGCATATGCCAATATCGTTGGATTTTTAATTCAATCATAATTACCTCCTTAATTATGAGGACATTTGAAACATCACAACCCATTTTTCCTTAGCGCTTAGAGATGATTATCAATCGTGATAGGCGCTATATAAATAATAGATATTATTATGTTACCTTTAACCAAACAACAAGGTACAAGAGACATTTGGAAGCTCCAAGGGATTTTGTTGACTAAGTTAATGGATCACTTTAATACCCTTGACTTGACTATTTAATCAAGACGTACCTGCTTCTGTTGCGTATTCTGACTGTAGTGTGTTGGTCTCTGTTGCGGGGGCTCTAATGGCTGTTGTGGAACACTAGAGGGCGCATTGGATGCTATTGACGTGCTCATGCCGACGCCAGGCATGCCCACCGACGTGGAGTAGGAAGGCTCGTTGCTCTTGCTGTACGAGAGGTGGTTTGCACTAGTCCCAGAAGAATTAACACTGTCAATGAACATTTATTTATTTATTTCTCTTTTATTTCAATGTTCAGACATAGGGAAACTGAACAGAAATAAATCCCTCACAAAAAGTTCCGCAATTCAAGTTTGAGCATTAATAACTCGCTTTTCCCTATATTATATTACATGAATTTGGTATCATTGAAAAGCCCGTTTATTCCTCTTTACATTGGTACCCCATTTGTAATGGTTATGTTATTATGGAATGTGCATTGCACCTAAATATGGGGCCAAGTCAAGATTGAAATGTTGCAAAATGCACTGCTATCGTGCGACCATTCAAACACGTAAATCTCCAAGCAAATAAAGAATTCACATAGACAATTCAAACTTGAATTGCGGAACTTTTTGCGAGGGGTTTATATATAACAATGAGCAAAGAAAGGAGTGTTTCTCCTTTAATTCATTTCTATTTATTTACCTATTTCCATATTTTCACAAAAATGTTCAAAGAAACAATAAGCAGTAAATTGTGTTCATAATTTCTTACAAACAGTACAATATTCCGAAATATGATAGTGTGGTGGGCTTTATATCATGATGACATTAATAGTATAAACTTGATCAATGAGACATGATAGGTCATGTAGTTGACCTGTAATAGACCGCTTCTGTAATGTATGCAAATACTATGCGTATGACGTCAGACTCTCCGTCGTCAAGCTTAACAAAAGTAACCATGTCCGGCAAGCTAGCTTGCATACATTACAGAAGCGGTCTATTGCACTAATCTAAGAAGAAATATTAAACACATTAAAAGCTCACCTGAAAGCACTATTGGGGAGACCTCCGCTGGATGACAGGGTATTAGACATGGACACAGGGGAAGGCATGGAGTTGGACGCAAAGCCAAAGTCCGACACGGCGGGGTCCATGGTGATGTCCATGGCTCCAAACTGGACATCGAGCGCGCCTAGGCCACGGGCCGAGCTGGGCATCTCCACGGCGGATGCGGGGATCTTAGTGGAGGGAGGGGGCAACTTCTTGCGAGTAGGTTTGTTGGACTGGGCTGGGGCGACGGCCTGGGAGGGGGCCGACATGGGCGCACGTTGGTTTACTTGTGACTGGTCTACTCCCATCTGAGGAAAAGTGACACAAAGCAACAAGGTGTTCTTAATCAATCTTGCATGCATGTCCGACAATGAACATCGAAACAATGTATTTTTAGACAATAAAGGGCAAAATACCATCATTAACCCTATCTTAACTGGGCTATTTGAGACCAGGTTTTTACTGGGGGGGGGGGGGGGTCAATTTGACCCCCCCCCTAACATCTCGGAGACCGCTCGTCCGATTCACGCGTAATTTTGCATGGAGGTACATTGAAGTGTTAGCGACGCGCTCATGTTTTCGTTTAATCGATCCAATGTTAAATATGCAAATTATACGCTTATTAATTAGCGAAAAACGCTAATTTTATGCAAAAATCCTCTTTTTGTCTGTAAATCACTAAATATTGCTCAGAATATGCTGATTTTGTACATGAATATTCTCTATGACTTAATTAACAGGTTTTCAAAAAAAAAAAATTTTTTTTAATGTGTTTCTTTGTTTTTGGAATTTCTTATGTATTTCTTTGTTTTTTCGATATATATTTTTTATTGTTTTTTCCAATGGAAATAATTATTGACCATTATCCAACCATTTTTAGCCCAAAATTACATAATTGCAGTGATTAGAATGAAAAATAATGAAGATTTTGTCTTTTCTAGGAAAAAAATCAATTTCCATAGGATTTGTACACAAATCACAAAATTTAGCGATTTTTGGGCCGACGCTCACTTACAAAAGGTCACGTGACTTTAGAACGGTATACCCGGTCGTCGCAAATTTGGTCTCAAAAGTTGCGCAAGACTTCAATGAAAAAACTCATGAAGTCACGCGGCAATATCAGCGCGCGTTGCGGAATTATCGCGCAAAAAGTCGAGGGGGGGGGCGTCAAATTGACCCCCGCCCCCAGTTAAGATAGGGTTAAAACAAATGTTAAGATAGTTGCCTTTCATATGCATGTTGGACAAAAAACAACAGAAAACAAAAGTTTTCTTTCTAATCTATATATCAAATAAAATTACTAAACAATGTGCTCTGAAAGTCAAGTCTTATTTGTTGCTCTCAACATATTCATTTTTTTGCATGCCTCTTCTCCAGTGCTAAAGTAAGTGTAGATCGTGGAACTGGCTAAAAGCAGAAATCAAGCAACTCTTCTTGAACAGCATGGGAGATTGTCTGACCTGTTGGAATAGTTTGTCACATATCCAAAACGGAGCCCGCCCGACTACTCTGCGAGCTCAAAAGGGCATTTTCGCCAGGAATACGGCCGGTGTCTGCTCGATCACTACTGGCTCCACCGCGTTTTTTAGGTGTCAGCCGACGTTCGCAGGGCACCAAAACCTGCCCCCAAATTCAGCGATTTTCGCCGGACTTCTTTTGTTTACTGACGGGCGCCTGATTTCTGAACACTGCTGTTCATAGGGTTCTCCTGAGCCCTGTCCAATATGTGACAGGGAAAATTTTAAGCAAAAAGTATGCTCGACTCCCTGGCGGATTTGAAATTCGGCGACTCTCTGGCGATCTATAAATTCGGCCGGGGACCGTTGGATTTGTGAAGCAGGCTTAACTGGTCACCTCCTGCCATGCCCATGTTGGGTGCCTTGGTTTGATCACCAAATTGCTGAACAGCAAACAGCAGAAATTTACCAACCCTACTATAACAGCATGGAAGAATCTTTTTTAATAAGAAAACTCACTTGAACATGTTGGACCGATTTGCCGGACTGGTCGGGCATGCCCATGTTTGGAGCCTTGGTCTGGTCACGGAACTGGCTGAACACACTAGTGCTGTCTCTGCCGACATCTGATGGATCACTGCCCCCGAGGGATGTGGGAGGGGGCTGCACAGACTTGCCAAACAACGCTGCCAAGTCAATGCTGAAATGAAATAATGACAACTATGATAATCAACTTGGCACTAATCTGCTTTGGTAGTAAAAATTGTAGTCAATCAATGTTTTTTCTTCTGATTAGCTATTTTGCCAATCTTATCATAGGCTGGCAAGGTATTGTAGAAATGGAAATACGATAACAAGATTTGATTCTTAAAAGTCCATATTTGATCATTTCAAGCTTTTTAACCCCTTTCCATTGAGATTCTGAAATCTCCATAGACTTTGTACATAGCCCACTCGGTTCCCGTAAGCAAAGGGTTAAAAGCACTTTTACACTATAAGTTGTACGAAAATTAATTCATGAAGATATATTTCTAGTAGAGTGGATCAAGACTAAAAACTTTAATCAAATGAAATTGGAACTAGCCCTTTTCTTACCTCCTGGTCATATCAGGCATGTTTGAATTGACACCTCCTTGTCCCATCACTCCTCCCATACCAGGCGGCTGCCCGATGCTCCCTGCTGACTGGCCCAGTCCTCCGGTGGGCTGCACCATACCACCCTGGGGCTGCCCCACCATGCCCTTCATCATAGGCTGTCCTATGCTGCTGGGTGGCTGCCCCATGCCCCCTCCAACGGGCTGCCTGAACCGCCCCCACCGCCCATGCCCCCACCTAACGAGGACTGGACGTCCATGGCGTGCGGCGGCATGCCCTGGCTGTGGATGCCCTGGTTGGGCATACCTTGACCGCCCATGCCCTGATTGGACATGTTCTGGACAGGCATGCCCTGACCGCCCATGCCCTGGTTAGCATGCCCTGACTTGGCATTCCCTGGTTAGGCATTCCCTGGTTGGGCATGCCTTGGTTAGGCCATCCCCTGGTTAGGCATGCCTTGGTTAGGCATCCCCTGGTTTGGCATACCCTGCATGCCTTGGTTGGACATGCCTTGGTTTGTGAGGCCAGAGGAGGGGGGGCTGCCCCACGGGGGCTTGCATCTGGGAGGGGGAGGCGGAGATGGGGTCCAGGGGCATGGGTGGCACAGGATTGGTAGATGTGTACACTTGACTTTCAGTCAGCTGTGGAAAGAAGAAAGGCAAGGTTACATGTTTGGTTACTATACTATTTTGCACTTTAAATCATCTCAAGAGTCAAAATATTAAAATGAGCTGAAAACCACTTGTCAATAGATACAAGTTGATACAACAACTTCTGAGTGAATTCCTATTTGTATTTACGAACAAAACAATAGAACAGACAAAGGTCTTTTAGGCCTACAATCATGTAGACCAGAGCAGCCACAGATGCAGACAAATTTTGGTCTTTATAGACAAGTTTGACTATTAATATTCCCATGCCGGAAGTTAAATTTCTTCTT
>JBAMJV010002801.1:0-160011 GCA_037951105.1 Echinarachnius parma | reverse complement strand
ATGTAAATATTGACGTCATATATAGTTTGAATATAAATGTCAGCATTATAATAAAAATGAAAAATGTGTGAAAAATTGTTAAATTGTCAAGACAATACATACATGTTGTTGTGGCACGACCTGGTGCCTTTTTGGTGGAATATTATGACAAATATTGACGTCATAATTAAGTGGAATAAAAGTGTTTTAATGTATCACATGCAATACTAGAATAATCTTATAAAACTTATTATAGGTGCCTTTTTTTGCTTGGAAATATTAACGTTACATAATTGAATATACAAATTGTTGATATAATTTGTAATGAAAAATGAGCAAAGACAACTGTGCTTCGTGTGAAAGGGCCTTTAGTTCGATTCTAGTTTTTACATTTACAGGATATATTCTGGCCAGTTTCCCTCTATCTTTTAATATAATTATTATTACAAAATAGTCATAAAACTGGTTGCCAGATGTTGATAATCTTTTTCCACGGCTTAAGCCTTTTGGTGGGAATATCTTGACAAAATTATTGACGTATATAGTTTGAATACAAATCGTATTGATATAATTATTATTACAAGTATTCATAAAAAAATGTTACAGGATGTTGGAAAAAACAACATTTCCACGGCTTGTGCATTTTGATTGGAATATCTTGACAAAATACTTTCACAGAGATGTAATAAAAGTTATATGAATATATACCCACTCTTGTGCTGAGTGCTGTAGATTTGTCACCTAGTAGGGTATGTGCTTTGTTTTGGTATGTCAATTAAATATAGACGTCATAAATATTATAATAAAAAGAATGTTTAATAAAGATAAACTGCCCACCCTTTGCAAGCCACCATTCTAATTTCTAAAGTTGCGGGATAATTTGAAAGAAAATTGCATTTAAAAGCTAGCCCGAGCAGGTTATAATAACTTGAAAATTACTTTAAAGATAACAGTTTTTGGGAAAGTTACAGAAAACATTTATAATTGATCAATATTGTTGAATAAGTATCTAAAAAGGCTTGTGTGGTAAAATCCGAACCTAACGATGCGTTAAATGCAGGAAATATCGGAAGAATCCAATACCCGACCGTGAAATGAATAATCCACCGCCCGTTCGCACCTGTCCCGCGCCGCTAACGCTGGACTGGAGATATCGACAAGCTGGGGACAAGCCCGTATAGCGAACGCACGCGGTCATTAATGCACGTAGCCGTATGCGCGATTCCGCGTTGGCGAATATCAATCCGCAACAGATCGATTTATAATTTGCAAATAATATCAATTAGTAGGCGGTTTCTTGCGCCAAATTTGTATAAACCCATATTAGTAAAACTATATTCTTTCACATGGTTGGTAATAAGAGCGTACATTTCATTGTTAGGGGGTGGGCGTTTCCCACTACTGCCATTCACCTACAATTAGTTTGATTAATTTCCCAGGGGTTGATGTAATGCATATTGGGCTTGGAGCCTTGGACAAAAATGGCGTCATATAGCTGTAAATGGCAATGTTATCAATATTATATGGACACAAAACTAGCTGGATACAGGATGTTGTCAATCATGTTTTTCAGGGCTAGTTGCCTTTTTGCCCATGTTTGGCTTGGTATGGATGGAAATATTGACGTCATATAGTTTATAGAAATGTTATTAATATGATATCCCAAGATAGTCAAACAATTGTTGGCTGGATGCCGTGGAATTTTGTTTCCAAGGTCGTTGTCTGTGTTTTTTATGGAATTTAAGGCTCGTTCTTTTGGGCTTGGTTGTCATGGTAATATTGACGTCATATAGTTTGAATAGAAATGTCAGCATTATAATGAAAAATAAAAATGAGGGAAAATTTCTCATGAACACCAATTACACAATACAAGTTGTTGAGGCACGACTGGTGACTTTTTGGGGGAATATTGTGACAAAATATTGACGTCATAATAAAGTTTTAGGCAATGGTGTACCGTATATTATAGTGTTGCATTCGTATTTTGGTGCTTGGTACGTCATGTAAATATTGACGTCATATATAGTTTGAATAGAAATGTCAGTATTATAATAAAAAATATTATCAAAAAATGAGGGAATATTGTTAAATTGTCATGAAAATACATACATGTTGTTGTGGCACGGACTGGTGCCTTTTTTGGGGAAATATTATGACAAATATTGACGTCATAATTAAGTGGAATAAAAGTTTTTGAATGTATCACATACGGTATATAGAGTACGTATAGAATAATCTTATAAACTTATCATGGGTGCCTTTTTGGCTTGGAAATATGTCGTGGGAATATTAACGTTACATATAGTTTGAATAGACAAATTGTTGATATAATTTGTAATGAAAAATGAGCTAAGACGATTGTGCTTCTTGTGAAAGGGCCCTTTGGCTCGATTCTAGTTTTTCATTTATAGTGGATATATTCCTGGCCAGTTTCCTCTTATCTTTTAATATAATATTATTACAAATAGTCATAAAACTGGTTGCAAGATGTTGAGGACAAATTGTCCACGGCTTGTGCCTTTTGGTTGGGAATATCTTGACAAAATTATTGACGTCATAATTATAGATGTAATAAAAGTGTTATTAATAAATGTATATCACTACGAATAATCATCAGTCAGTTGTTGTATATGCTGTGGAGTTTTATTTCAAGGTTGGTATTTCAATATTGACGTCATATAGTTTATAGAAATGTTATTAATAGGATATCCCAAATAGTCAAACAATTGTTGCTGGCTGCCGTGGAATTTTGTTTCCAAGGTCGTTGTTTTGTGCTTTTAATGGAATTTAAAGGGTTCGTTCTTTGGGCTTGGTTGTCATGGTAATATTGATGTCATATATAGTTTGAATAGAAATGTCAGCATTATAATAAAAAATAAAAATTAGGGAATATTGTTCATGAACACCAAAGTTACACCATACAATGTGTGTTGAGGCACGACTGGTGCCTTTTATGGGGAATATTGTGACAAATATTGACGTCATAATAAAGTTTTAGGCAATGGTGTATTGTGTTGTATTCGTTCTTTTTGGGCTTGGTATGTCATGTAAATATTGACGTCATATATAGTTTGAATATAAATGTCAGCATTATAATAAAAATGAAAAATGAGGGAAAATTGTTAAATTGCCAAGAAAATACATACATGTTGTTGTGGCACGACTGGTGCCTTTTTGGGGGAATATTATGACAAATATTGACGTCATAATGATGTAAGTGGAATAAACTAGAATAATCAAAAATGTATTATGGGTGCCTTCTTGGCTTGGAAATAAGT
This sequence comes from Echinarachnius parma, assembly GCA_037951105.1. NCBI lineage: Eukaryota > Metazoa > Echinodermata > Echinoidea > Clypeasteroida > Echinarachniidae > Echinarachnius > Echinarachnius parma. Next base: position 156,754 of record JBAMJV010002801.1, on the reverse strand, counting down.
CGTGAAAATAGTAACGTTATATATTTGAATGGACAGTTTGTTAATATAATTATTAAAGGGATAGTCGAGTATTGGTTAAACTTATCTTTAGTAACCAAAACCTGCACCATTACGTACAAACTCAGTGGCGTAGCTACGGGGGGGCACGGGGGTGGGGGGTGGGGGCCTGTGCCCCCCAATAATATTGAAAAAACAATAGAAAACATAGGGGCCATTTTTTGAAAAAAACAAAGAAATACATAAGGTGTGCCCCCCAATAATTTTGCGTGCCCCCCAATCAGTCCGACCACGCTACGCCACTGTACAAACTAATAGTTATAACTCCACCATGCTCGAAAAGTATACACAATTACAAAACGACTAAGTAAAACCCCTGTTTATCATTTTTAAAAGAGCCGTTACAACTCAAGAGGGCGCTCTCTAAAAAACTCATTGGTTTTAGCCATTTTTCATACAAAATTGTGCATTTGATGTTTTGTTAAGGTAATGATTCATAGAGATATCATCAACAACTTTTTAAAAACCTATTTAGATTTTTTTTTCAAAGTAGTCTATAAGCATTTTGTAAAATTTTTCTAAAAGTCAAAATGTCCCCTAGCGGAGAACTTTTGAATAAAAATACGTTTATGGATATTTCAGCCGTTTCTGAACCGATTTTGATCAAATAAAGTTTAATCTGTCATTAAAATTGTATGTTTTTTTTTCAAATTTGACAGTCAGTTTTTCATTATGTCACAAAACATATTTTGTGAAGTGCCCTCTTTACCAAAACTCAACTATGAAACTGAAAACTGAAAAATGAGCAAAGACAATTATTGTGCTTCTTGTGGAAGGACTACCTTTAATAGGGCAATATGATTCAATCATGCGAGAGGTGGGAGGACCTCTCTGGTTCAATGGTTAGACCTTAGAGCACTGGTATAGGTCTAGCGATCCGCATGTCTCAGGATTCGATTCCGCGACGATCAAAGACTAATGCAGTTGTTCTTGTGGAAGGACTACTGTAACAAATATTGACGTCATAATTATAGATGTAATAAAAGTGTTACTAATAAATGTATATCACTATACGAATAGTCATCATGCAGTCAGTTGTTGTATATGCTGTGGAATTTTCTTTTCAAGGTGATGTTTTTTGGCTGGTATGTCATGACAATATTGACGGCATATAGTTTGAATACAAATCGTATTGATGTATAATTATTTTTACAAGTAGTCCAGATGGTTGCAGGATGTTGGAAGAAAAATTCCACGGCTTGGCTGGGAATATCTTGAAAAATATTGACGTCATAATTATAGATGTAATAACAGTGTTATTAATAAATGTATATCACTACGAATAATCATCAGTCAGTCAGTTGTTGTATGTGCTGTGGAATTTTATTTTCAAGGTTGGTGTTTTAGGCTTGGTATGCCAATGCCATGTCAATATTGACGTCATATAGTACAAATCGTATTGATATCATTATTATTACAAATAGTCATAAAAGGGGTTGCAGGATGTTGAAAAAAAAAACATTTTCCACGGCTTGTGCATTTTGGATTGGAATATCTTGACAAAATACTGACGTATAGATTTAATACAAAATATATGAATATATCACTCTAAATAGTTGTGGCTGAAAGATACATTACCTTTATAAAAATGAATAGTCATGAAACTAGTTATAGGATGTTGAGAGAATATTTTTCATCCAGGGCTCGTGATCTTTATACCGTGGTATTATTTATGGAAAATGGTGACGTCACATAACAATACAAGACAATAATATTGAAGAAGCATTTTGTGTTTACGTTAGAACATTATGATATTCATTGGCCAACTAATTTGACAATAACATTAACAGACAAAAGGATAAAAGAATAACAAATTTACACTGTAAAGTGTGTCCCGCGCCCCGCCCCCCCCCCCCCCCCCCCCCCACCCACACACACAATCAGATAAACACTTGACTTGAAATATAGTCCGGCGCAGACAGAGCCGAGTCGACCCGATCCGACTGTTTTTCAGTCGGATCTGCTCAGTGTGCGGAGCCTCACGAATCTGATTTTGCCAGTCGAGTGACAGTCAGTCGGGAGTCAGTCGGGGCCGGATCAACACGATGAATTGGCTCCGACCTACCGGACTCGACTTTATCCTCACTGAAAAATCAGTCGGATCGGGTCACGTCGGCTCTGTCTGCGCCGGGCTTCATGCGACACGATTTCGAAACCCCAAAACCGATCGATGCCCCATCATTCACATGTAATAATTACAGTATAGCAGTTAATCCAAATTACTGCTCTCGAGACGATACAGGAGTATATATGGGTTCTTGGTCGGGTGTTAATGAGCTTATAGAGCAACTGGGGCTGGTATGCTCACCGGGGAGTTGAGATGGTGCACTATATAATTGTACATTGACTGTATTCTTTCTTTAGAGGGAGATTATATGCAGCTTTTTGTTTGCTTTGGCTCGTATGGTATAGTACTCAACGAAGTAGGGGAAAACCCCCTTTGACTCAGTAGGTTCTATCACGGAGTACAGTAAATTGATAGACTATGGACCCTTCCAGAATGCGTATACGTGCATCAAGTCGGTTTATTCATGGTGGTGTGGCGGGTGCTGTTGTTCCGCCGTTTTTGTTCTCCTTACTATAAAGGTGACGGTCTAACTCTTCAAGTTCTAGGTTGTTTCATTCATTCATTCATTCATTCGTTCATTCGTTCGTTCGTTCGTTCGTGCGTTCGTGCGTTCGTTCGTGCGTGCGTGCGTGCGTGCGTTCGTTCGTTCGTTCGTTCGTTCGTTCGTTCGTTCGTTCGTTCGTTCGTTCGTTCGTTCGTTCGTTCGTTCGTTCGTTCGTTCGTTCGTTCTTTCATTCATTCATTCATTCATTCATTCATTCAATCGTTCGTTCGTTTGTTCGTTCGTTCGTTCGTTCGTTCGTTCGTTCGTTCGTTCATTCATTCAATCAATCATCCATCCATTCATGCATGCATTTGTTCATTCATTTAATTCATTTTAATCTCGAACAGAAAATAAAATCGAAAGGAAATTCAAATATAAATCAAATACTTAGATTCTGTGCAAAGAAAACAAATCGATCGGAATGAATTACACAATGCAATAGGTATTTAAACTTTATGACAGCGTTTTTCACCAATCAAAATATTTTAATACAGAAGCAGGAGACTTCTAAAAAGTTGGATATGAGAATGCAGCCACGTCGTGTAGGAGGTTCCTTTAAAGCATGCTGAAGTTATTTTTATGTCAACCAAGGCCCATATAATATTCATAAAACCTCACAATGCAGCTTAGAGGTTGATGGGGTTACTATAAGAAAGCAACATAATATTTGTCTTTGTCACTAACTATGGTTATCTAGATAAGCATTTATTCCATATTATACCAAGATACCCTGTAGTTGGCATTACAAATCTCTTACTGAATACTGAGACATATTATCTAGAATAGACTTAAAATGGAATTAAGCTAGTGTAGGTTTTATGTGGAATATGGCCCCCGTTGCTTATTTTCTATAAATAAGCATTATATCACCACCTCGCATCCATCATAATGCTCCTCGCCCAACCTATTGGCTCCTGTAGCCGCCAAAATTATAATATTGTCCGTCACGATTATAATCTGCCTTCCTCAATTCAGACCCTTTGCGCTGGAATCATGGGCGTCGATCTGTCATTGATACCCATTCATCAGGGGGGATGATCTATTCATTCATCCCCCCCCCCCCCTGATGAATGGGTATAACGTAAGTATCGACGCTCATGGCTGGAATGTAACTTTCCATGACATAATCGTGGATCATATTCCACAAAATAATTAACGACAATATCAATTCATCGGTGATGAATGGGTATAACGTATCGACGCTCATGGCTGGAATGTAACTTTCCATGACATAATCGTGGATCATATTCCACAAAATAATTAACGACAATATCAATTCATCGGTGCAGTGTGTGTGTGTGTGTGTGTGTGTGTGTGTGTGTGTGTATGATTTCCCTATATCATGTCCCCACATTCATGTAAAAAAATCACGGTGTTTTCATTCTAAATCGTCAAAGTGTATTGAGATGTAAACCCTTTAAAGGGATCAAGTAACTTTGTTGACATGTGCAAAAAGTAATCAATGGTTGATCAATGAATATTGTTGTTATCCTATTGTTCACTGTGTATTGTGCAAAAAATTCAAGTTAATTGGACGTTATATGGCCGAGTAATGAGCAAAAATACAAAGATATATTCACTAACTCATTACACTGACTCTGTTCACGGTTACAACTATCCAGTGGATAGTTTAACATTTGAACCCCCACTTGTAAATATCTTTTTAAGGGAAATTCGAAAAAAACAAAACCTGTCACATGCTTCTATTGTTAATACGAATACAACAAGGTACATGTATGAGGGAATCGCTAGAATTACAATTGTATTTTGAGGATTTGGACAATGTTACTAGATCCCTTTAAATGAATTGAAGTTTTGCTAAAAGTTTCGTTTTTGCGACGATATTTTATAGTTCTTCGCGTTGAATGGAACAAAATATCGATCAATCACTTAATCATTATCCCGTGCCCATTGAACCTTTCAATGTAGCAGTAATCATAATGTGGTGACCACTGTGATCATGACGGCATGCAATGCTCCGAATTTTAGGGGATTTTTATTGGCCTGTAAATCATATACCGTTTATAATATACTAGTAAATTTGACCTCATTTATTTAAACACCGAGCCAACAAGCATAGCCGTGGAAAATTTTCCAGGGCATCGAGCAATTTCAGGTTTACCGTTGTTGTGGATTGGTTATCTGGATGTACGCTCTCAAAAGATGGATTGTATCATAGTTACTCCGATGAGTACATGTGTCATGCGTCTGTTTACCCTTGCTCGTGTATATATAGACCCACGTTTAGTTGCGTTTCTTGACATTCTGCCTCGATAAAGAATCTGCTACGTTTGAAAGCTCTGATCTATTTGACTTACAATTATTTTGATTACAGTTGCTCTGCTCGGAAAAGCAGGTCTCATCAGTTTTTGTTTTCCTTTTTTTAATATAAATATCATAGAAGTAAGTTTATACTGATGTTGTGGATTGAGTACCTGGATTGAACGCATGGATAATCATATTATATCGATGGTGTGAGATCAGATAGAATTATGGTTGAAGTCGAACAGATTGAAGTCGATATTGTTTTGTGTATTATCTTGTGCGAGGATTTGTGTATATCATACTTTGGATATTTACTTAGGGATTACTCTGAATCATCCGCAAGGTAATAATATATATTTTTTTGTTCCCTTCACAGGGCATTTATTGGTATAAACAATCTTTTTTAAAGCATACAAAACATAGTATGACGTTACAAACATATCATATTACCAAAACAAAGATAACAATAAACGAACCGTCGTACAATGACTATGTGTAAATTAACTAATTAAACAATATCAAGAAACATATTTAAGAAACATATATAAGAGTTACCATTTTTCATCAAAAGATTTACTTCGACCTCTCAAACGAAATATATATTTTTCCATTTTTATAATATGAAATTAATGCTGATTTAAACTGAGAAAATACAGGTATTTTATTCCCTAGTTTGTTACAAAATATCGTTTGTTTACTAACGGACAATAAACAGTTTATTGCTCTATTATTTAAACCTTGTAAACCAAACAATATATTTTCATTTGTAAAATGTATATTACATCCAGCACTTAGGTTAATCAATCTTTCTACTTTTGTCCAAATATTGAACAAATTGACAGTCACAAAAATGAGTAATTGTCTCAGTAGTGCATAGCAAAAAGAACATAATTTGTTTAACCATATTCAATTTAAACAAAATTATATGCAATAGTGTAAATTGAAACCAACCTAAATTAACATCCAGTGTACAATTAAATACAAGAGAACAATATTTCTGCCATATGGACTCATTTTCAATTTTGTAAAGCTTTTGCAATATTCCTTTTGTTGTTGTAATAATACAGAATATATATGCGAGCAGCCTTTTCGAAATTGACATAATAGGGAAATTAAATCTAATCTTAAAGACTGCTCCATGTAAAACAAAAGAAATACCATATACGGTTATTGAAACCAGATTTAATTGCTTCACATAGTCAAAAGTTACAAAATTCTTGAACAAATTATTTATAAAAGATTGTATAATCATTTGAATGATAATGATATTTTAGTAAAAGAACAGTTTGGATTTCGCCCTTCCTATTCTACAGAAACAGCACTTTTACATACTTTGGAACAAATTATTACTTCTTTAGACAATAAACAAATTACTATGGCTATTTATATTGACCTGAGTAAGGCATTTGATTCTCTTGACCATAATATATTATTGCATAAACTTGAGCATTATGGGATAAGGGGCATACCGTATAATTGGTTTAAGAACTACCTAACTGGTCTCAAACAGTTCACACAGTTTAATGATGTTAGTTCAGATATTTTACCTATAACATGTGGAGTACCACAAGGAAGTACACTTGGACCCTTATTATTTTTGATATACGCAAATGATATTATTAACACATCAAAGTTATTACGTTTTGTTTTATATGCAGACGATACAAATATTCTATTTACTCACAAGGATGAAAAGGCATTGTATAATACTGTTAATAATGAACTTACGAATGTATGTGATTGGTTTATGGCTAATCGACTACAAATTAATAGAGATAAAACAAAATATATGATATTTCGTTCGAGTAACCAATATAATAATTTAAATTTAAACGTTCATATAGACGATATTACTATTGATAAAATAAGTAAGATAAATTTTCTTGGGGTCATCATTGATGACCGACTTACTTGGACTGATCATGTCAATAGTATTCGCGGGAAGATTAGCATGTCTATTGGTATAATGCGTAAACTCCGCTCTATTCTTCCATTGAAAACTCTTTTCATGTTATACAATGCCTTCGTCTTGCCCTACTTAGATTACTGTAGTCTTGTTTGGTCTGGTACCAGTTCAGGCAACTTACAACGTCTATATACATTACAAAAGAAAGCAATCCGAATTTGTACTAATTCTCACTTTATTGCTCATACTTCTCCGCTCTTTAAAGAATTGAATTGTGTAACATTCTATGACAGTATCTCACTGAAACTCGGTATTTTTATGTTTAAGATCGTCAATGGCCTATTACCCGATATTTTTTATTCAATACTTTAAACGAAATCTCGCTATCCATCTGTTTAATACAAGAAACAAAAACAATTTTGTATTGCCATTTTGTCGCTTAACCATGTTAACATTGAAACAAAATAACTCTGTGATTTATAAAGGTAGCAAACTCTGGAATGAGCTCGACTCTACTCTTAAAAATGTAAATATGACAAGTTCTTTCAGGTCTAAGTTTAAAAAACATTTTGTCAATGCTTATTAATTACCATGATGTTCAATTATTTCCATCGGGGGGGGGGGGGGGGGGGGGGGGGAGGGGGGTTAGGGGGGGGGGGGTGATTTTTAGCTTATTTATTTGTAATTTCTTGATTTAATGTAGTTAGTTTACCCTAAGTGTTTTTTTTGGGTTTTTTTTCGTGTATAACATTATATTATATTATGTATTTGTATATAGGGAATCACTCCCTCTCAAGCCTCTGGCTTTTTTATGTGATTTCCTGACACATTTTACCTTGTATATTGTATATTTTATGAGAAATCAATAAATGAATGAATGAATGAAAAGTATTGCACAAAATTGACTGTAATTTGGTATTTAAATTTAAATTTATTGAGTAACGCAAATGTACCGTCTTTGTCTAACAAATCATTAATACATAATTATAATGCCCAATTCGTACCAAGACCTACAAGACACACGCGTTATTCACTTGAATTTTATTATTGTACCATAGAAGCCGACAATAAATATCGCGATACGACTGTAAAATACTGTAAGCAAGTCTTGAATTTTTTGGTTTGAATTTACTCTTTGTTTGTTTGTATTTTTTATTTAAATTATTGGGGATACGGAGCGGCACGGGGTCCACGTGACCCTTGCCCCTTGCTGCTACGCCATTTGTGACATTTGTGACATCCCTCCCCCCACAAAAAAACAACAACAAACAAACAAACAAACAAAAACGGAAAAAGACATGTATATATACGTATACCGTATATAATATAAGGGAAGGCGTCAAATTCATCACTACCGTCCCGCTGCAGGATCCCGCTTGGGCCCGAGCCTGGCCGATCGGCGGGCCGCAGTATACCGCAGAACGTTTGAAACCGATTTGTTTCCCCCGGTCCCCTGCAGGAGGACGGGGAATGTACATGCATGGTCTTACCGCGGGGGAACGATATCGTTCCGCCGCGGGAGGCCGCGCCCAGGACCCCGCCACCGTACGCGTACGTACGTCGGTGGTTTCACGTGCGTATGATAGTAATTGGACGTACACACTTTATCTAGCTCATGCATGGCCTACCGCGGCCTAGCTACTATGCCGCGCCCTGGGCCGGCCTGGCCTGTCGATGCTGTTATTGTTTAGCGTGATCCCCCTGGCCATCAGGTGACATAACATCGACAGCTGACGCAACTAACTCTAGCTCTGGTCAATTTTCAGCCTTTTTTGAAATAAGGTATGTATTTAACGCTACCCAGATTTGTTTGTATATTGACTCGTTTGTGTAAAAGACTAACGTCTACTCTAGCCAAGATATGTCGGCTCGGAGCAAACCAAGGGCAAGGGAAGTATTGTCGGATTGCGGATGACTGTCACGTTCAAGATTTCGTCATGAATGTGATGAGGAGATCGAGATAATGTTACGTCTGGCCCCGCACTCCGGGCCGCACTCCAGCAGAGATTAGCGTATAGCATATGCAGGGCATTCTGATTTCTGAGTATGATTTGGTGGCTCTATACTAGACCTAGCTACTCGACTCTTCCATCACACCAATATACGTAACATGTACGTGCATATACACAGGCTAGCTAGCTAGCTAACATGCGCTAGATATAGGCGGTGCGTGTGTACGTGGATATCGTGCAGTCGTGCATGCATGTACGGTACGAGTACCGTACACGTACCAACGTAGATACGTGTACGGTACTCGTACATATGTATACATGCGCAATGCATGCGGCATGATCTGGTAATTCGCGCGCAAGAATCGGGATCCCGCGGCCCGCCGCTTAGAGGTCCGCTGCGTCGGGACGAATTCCTCTCCACAGCTGGTGACAGCTGATCGGGAAGCCGCGGCGTACCGCTAGGAACGATCAAACCCGCAGATTCGAATACGAATACGCGCACTAATCGTCCCAAGCGGGATCCCGCGGTAGGACGATAGTGATCAATTTGACGTCTCCCCTAACATTTATTGTGTACCTAACTTTACCCTATTATTCTCCTTCTTTCGTTAACAGGATTCCTGTATTCATCTCAACCTGGTCTCTCATCTAGATGCATCGCGGTGAGTCGTGATTGAAGTTCTCGAAATTAGAAGTTGATATTCACCTACCCTCTGAATTTCGGCTTGAGAAAAGACATCATGCTGACTACCATAGGAGAGAAAATCTAAATCGAGAGCGGAAGAGATGAAAACTTGAACTTCTCGATCTTAGTCTATATTATCCAGGAAAATAGTATCGCACTTTGAAAAATTGCGTCATCAGTTGGAAAGTGCTGCGTCCTTACCAGTGTGGATGAAGTAATGTTGTTTGCGGGGAAAAGGGTTAGAGAGCAAACCTTACAGCTAATTGCGGAGGACAGAGTTAACAGATCACAGCAGTTCACAAAAATCCAACATAAACTGAATTTCACATAATATACGCCCTTTCATTCCTATGAAGACAGAACAGGGATAATCAGCGAGTAGTCTTTCTATAAATTGGTCCTGAGGGGGCTCTATTAATTGAACGAGCAACACTAATTTCCAGACAATGCCTACCATGGCGAAGAATCCAACCCAGAGACAGCCGCCAAGGCTTAGCCCTCCTCCGGTAAACAACACTCAAAATGGTCTTGAGACGCCGCAGAAACTTAACAGCGATGCAATTCTTCTTGCCCTGCTTTGCATAGTCACCATTATTTTAGTAATTATCGTTATAGCCATCATACTGTATATCGTTCGGTGCAGGCGAAAGCAACAGACTGATGCTGAAGGTGGCCTGCCTTCATCGCACCACATGCCTTCGAGCGAGCGAAACACCTATCTCCCGTATCAGATCCATGGACTAATGAATTACACATCGAGACTGGGAACAGTGAATCCTATCTTCAGCCATGGCGAGATCGAACCGATCACAATGGCAACACAGAGAGCGTCTCCCTCGGGAGTCCAAGCGAACGGATGTACGGGAACCGGGAGCGGTGGTGAAATTGCCCGGAAAAACGATGAACAGTTTCCGGTGTTGTCCCCTGAGAACTGTTCCAGTGGTCGCTGCGATGACCAGCTGATTGAGCTGCTTAAAACCGACATGAAAGAGAGCGTTACACTGACAGTAGACACTAAGCTACTGGTGTTCATAGCCCGTGAGATTGACCACACCGGTGGTCATCTGGTACTCGACAAGATGGGGATCTCATTGTTCATTCCGCCATGCGCCATTCCCGCGGGAGAAAAGCGGATCATCTACCTGGTTCTGGACTGGGATCTCAGTGACTTCCCGTCCCTGACCACTCGTCAGACCATCATCAGCCCCGTCGTTCACTGTGGTCCACATGGATTACAACTCCACAAGCCCGCCATCTTGAGCTTCATGCACTGCGCTGAGGATGTTGCCTCGGTGTCCGTTGTGACTAGCGAGACGGATCTGGCTCTCCCGAAAAACTGGCAATATGTTGGACAGCCGATCGTTAGGGGCAGGCACAAATATTCGCTACTGCCGAACAACTGCCAAATATATCTATCGCACTTCTCTCTGTACACTTGCCTATCGGAGGGGACCCAGAACAGTAAGTGGATCCAACTGGTCATCTTCGGAGACAAGGTGAAAGTCGGTGGACGCTGCCAAGTGTTCATCTACATGCTCAACAACACCCCCTGTGCTCTGCAGTTCGCGTCCCAACAGGAAGCAAAACACAACCGAGTCCAGATGAGGTGCCCTCTGGAGTTCCTGTACCACGCCCAAGCGGGTGATCTGGTCTTCCAGTTGAAGACACTGAACGAGGGTTGGACCTCGGAGGGCCGGAAGTACAGCGACTGTGGACTGTTCCCAGACATCTGGCAGGGCAAGTGCAACAATGTGTCCTTCATCTTCAAGCATGAGAACGTCAGTGTCACCGACCTCTCCTTCGACATCGACATCTTCCAGCGGGAGTGCGAGAAGGAGAAGCGATCGTTCCCGGTTCTCGTTTCGTCGCCGCGAAAAGAGGGATCTCGGCATCCGGGCGTAGATACACCACCCCGCACTCTTGTGAACAATCACATCACGCACGTCAACTTAAATGGTCTACGTCCTAACTCCCGATCGGGTTTCGGCAGCGTGGGCAAGTCAGACAGCGGAATGTCAACGGGTCCGTCCGAAAACATTTCGATGACATCGGAGACGCTCGGGAATAGTCTGCATAGCCTTGTGCCTTCGGTCGACTCCGACCACCCTGACTATGACAAAGATGATGACAATGACTTCAGTGTCTATGCATGTTGTCCTGGTGATCCGTACCAACATATAATCGACCACGGCGATGATGTCAACGGGCAGACTATCGATGAGACACCCCAACCAAAGGCATCGCTCTATTCTAGCGCAAAAGAACAGAATGACCAGTATGCTTCCTTTTTGCCACCAAACCAGGGCAACACGACAACCATCAACATAACTATGGTGAGGATCCGTCTTATTCCCTAATTCGATTAATTGTGCACAACCCGTAAGTGTACAGTGTAATTAGTTTCGGTAAAAATAGTTGCTAAAATACAGTTTTCATCATGCGTGTTTTCAACCCTATTTTTTTTCATAAAGCCTGATTCTATATCTGTTATCCCTTTTAACTTATATAGCCGCAGCCACAACACGACACGCTAACAAGCACCACTGAAGCTTCCTCGGCTACTCATCGGAAGTCGAGTCTGGATCTATCGGATGCAACGCCGCCCGTCATACCCCACAACCTCCGCAAGGAACTCGTCCTGAGGCTGGACCCACCCAACCCGCTATGGCATGACTGGCGCATTCTTGCCGCGGCGCTTGGTCTGGACAGTCGTGTGCCCAACCTCCAGACGAAGTCCAGCCCAACGGACGTCCTACTCAGCGAGGCGGTTCATCGCGGTAAGGACTGCCAGTGGCTCGCTGAGGTCCTAGCGGAGGGCTCACGGGAAGATGCTGCCAGAGTGATCCGGGAGTACATTGAGGCTACTGCAAGTGACACGGTACATACGTTTGCTGCTGTGGATGAAGACATTGTCGGCAAGAGAGATCCAGAGACAGCTGCGTAACGAGAGGGACTTGTGGCTTGTGGAACTCGTGGCAGAGAACTCGCGGGAAGATGCTGCCATTGCATAGTGATCAGGGAGTACCTCGAGTCTACCGCGAGTGGTGCAAGATCGACGGGGGTTTGATACTGTGGATGAAGACAATGTAGTCAACATAGAGCCAGAGACGACTGCGTAACGAGAGGGACTTGTGGCTTGTGGAACTCCTGGCAGAGAACTCGCGGGAAGATGCTGCCAAGGTGATCAGGGAGCATCACAAGTCGACTATACGGGTGAAACGGGAAGGGGTTTGATACTGTGGATGAAGACATTGTAAGGACGGAGCCAGAGTCCACTGCTTAACGGGATGGAGAGCATAATTATAAGGAGAGTTCGATAGAACATCTTTGCGATGATGGCGACCATGCAGTATGCCTCAATGACTCTGCTATATAGTACTAATGACGTATAGTAGATAAGTAGGAGGACAGTTGAATCCTAGGATTTATTTTAAACTCCATAGGCTTTATTTTCACCCAAGCCGGTCATGAATTAGTGACAATACATTTGTGATGTATATAAATGTATCTTTTCTATAATGTATTTGTTTATTCCAGAGGATTTACTTTTAAGTCCAAACAATTTCTCGTTTAATCAATCGGGACTTAGTAGAGTGACAAGTCCTTTGGATTTAAAGTATTTGTAATATTTGTAAAGTATCTGTAATAAAGTTAGTTCCCGACCCTCGGTTGGATTTCATGCCTTACCAATTGCCCGGCTCTAACTTCTTATTAAATTTATATCAGACTACAGCTACCTCCAAGCACCACCTACCTTGATAACATGTGTGGACAATTACATGTATATAAAGCAATGTTTAAACCAATTTTACATCTTGACAAAATGCTTTTAAAAAAGTTTTTAATAAGAATGTAGGGTCAACAAAAAGTGCTAATGATGTGCTCATAGAAAACTAACCGTTACAAAATTTATAAAAACTCATATCATTGCATCGCTTTGCACTATTGATAGTTGGTGCATTTATTCAAATTGTTGTGTATGTAGAACTTTTGGTTGAAGATTATGTGCATGAATATCATAGAAAGGTTAATACGTGTGGTTTACGGGTACACCATGTGAGATGGGTGGATTGGTAAGCCCTGAAAAGGACTATGGTAGTCCTAGAAAGGACTGTTGGTGTACCTTTTAAATATATTCATAATATACTCATATTATGTACGAACTTGTTTCATTTCGAATGAGAAGGAGCACCGTATTTTTTAACAAATAAATTTCCTGTTTTTCATTTTGTTCTGAAATTCTAATTTTGGAACTAAAGTAACATCGAAAACGGAAGCATCGTTGCCACTATTCAATGAATAGTAATTGTATCGGTGAAATCATTGCAAAACCGATTTTCATTGTATTCATTTCAGAATGGTAAATTAATCATTAAATATTGTTCAATCAATTCAGGACAATACTATCAAGCCTTGTGTACAGACCAAAGTCTAGTCTACGTGTTTTTTGTTAATCTTGTCAAAATATTTGTGATTCGTTTTAGAGTCATGTGAAAAGAAGGGCAATTTACCATGGGCGTCAACAGGCGGGGGACGGGGGAACATGCCCCCCCCCCCACTTCATTTGAAAGTGGAGGGTATTGTTCCCCCCCCCCCCCCCCCCACCCCACCCCACCCCACATTTACCTACTAGTATGCATTATACGTCTGTTTGATTCTATAGCTTGCACTACATATTCTGTGAAATTTCTGTCTCGGGTATGCACCAAATCGTACAATTTCAAGCCAGAAAATGCAAAAGCTCCCTACAGTTGGAGGGGGGCACCCCTCCAACACTCTCCCCCCACTCGGCCTCTTCGCTCCCTCGCAGTGCCCCCCCCCCACACTTTTGAGAAACTGTTGACGCCCTTCAATTTACAAAAGGAATCATAAAATGGTGGTAATGAGACTGCTGTCCTCTAAATCATGTAAAATAATTTTAAAAATACAAATGTTTGGTTGGTTCAACATTTTAATAGTTATATATACATGACATTTCGAGCTATTAATGTATTCTGACGATGCTGATACTATCATATGATTTGTGGCATAATTGTTTGTTGTTGTTATAGAATTGACAATTCAAGTCAATTTAAATGACCCGTGCAATATTACATCAGAATTCAATGATTTAACTACCACGAAGGAAACATCATTTATTCACGATATAGTTGCCTTTGATAATGATTTGAACGATTCGTTTTTTACTCAGTGTTAATGTAGTTACTTTTTTAACAAAGAATTTATGTCAAGTCTGGAATTTAGTTGCATGATTATTGAGATGCCAAGTATATAGGCTTGTATACAAAGTAAAACCTGTGCTTAGAGGGATTTAGTAACTTTGATGACATCCCAGGTCGAAATTCCCATAGAACCAAGACCCATAGGATTCCCACATAGACCCATAGGCCTAATGGTTTCTAAGGGATCCTATGGGTTTCAATAGGGAAAGTGGAACATGGGTTTCTATGGGTCCTATGGGTTTATATGGGTTTTATTTTCTGGGTTTCTGTTGGTCCCATATAAACCCATAGAAACCCATAGAAACCCATAGGATATTCCTATGGGTCTTCTATGGGTTTCCTATGGGTTTCTATGGGAAATTCGACTTGGGATGTACACACACTGACGAAGGGTTGATACAAATATGTGTTTCCATGATCTGATATGTCCACTTATTAGTGATGTGTGAAAATTCCATGGTAAATGAGTGGCATATGACCGGGTAATGATTGCAAATGCAAAGTTATATTTGCTAACTCATTGCGCTAAAGTTAGTTTGAATCCTCCCATGGACAGTTTTAAAATCCGAACACTGCAATCATAATTCAATATCTTTATAATGAAATGTTAAACATTCAGTAAACCGAAACACGTTGATTGCTTCTATTGGAAATACAAATGCAACGAGGTATGTGAGAACCGCTAGAGTTCTAACAAAGTTTTGTGGATTTTGACAATGTTACTACTACAAACATACACTTGTTTTGTTGTTAGTATTGTCAGTAAGTTCGAGTGGTTCAAACCCGTGCAATAATATGATTACATCGAAATTCATGAGTAAAATTCCCCCAATGATGCGCTTAGAAACATTGTATTAAGCGCTATATAAATGTAATATATGTTATGATTATTATTATTATTGAAGACAGCATGCATTCAGTCACAATACAATTGCCTTTGATGATACGACGGTATGTTGAATTTTGTTTCTACTCAGTGTTGTTGTAAAACTTTTTACCATGACTTATTATTGCCTAGCCTAGAAGTTATTTGCATAATGAGATACCAAGCAGGCTTCTATAATACAGTCAAACCTGTTTCGTGCTCACCTAGGTGAAACAAGAAACGTGGCCACTGTATACAGGTGACCTTATACCGTATAGACATGTTCCATAACACTGATTTTCTCTGCAGGTGATCACTATAGGCAGGTTGGCTGCTATAGACAGGTGGTCACAAAGACAAATTTGATAGTATACTCTGTATCACAACATCACCTTTTGTATATCGAATTATGGTATATTATTCTTGTAATGAAAATGATATGTATCTACTCTTTCGAGTGCATACCGATGTTATCTCAATAAATGTTTTGTAAACTTGTTCACAAATTATGTTATCAACTTCACACTGACCAATGATTTTATGATTATTTATACGAGCTGGTCTCTGGATAATATATTATATCTTTCTAGATAGTAAAATATGTTTTATATTTTGTATGAAAGCAAAAGTATTCTATATAATCAGTTATGTTGTTGTATAATATGTTGATAAAGATGTTGTTTATGTTGTTGTTGCTATAATGGTGTTGTTTTGGTGAATATTGCCCTATCATATTTACATTATTCCCGCCATGTTGATCATGACGTTTTTATACATTTAGTTTAGAAATTATCTTTCTTTGGAAAAATTAGACATGCATGCATGGTTTGTATTTTAATAATAATGATAACAATAACAATAATGATAATAATGAACCTACTAATACTACTAAATACTACTACTACTATTACTACTACTACTACTACTACTACTACTACTACTACTACTACTACTACTACTACTACTACTACTACTACTACTACTACTACTACTACTACTACTACAACTACTACTACTTCTACTGCTACTACTACTACTACTACTACTACTACTACTACTACCAGTGGCGTAGACAGGTTCTTACACCTGGGGGGGATGATTTGCCGTTCACCGGACCAAGACCAATTTTTCGAGACCAAGTCGTCTTAGTGGAGGGGGGGGGGGGGGGGGGTAGATGTTAAGATGATCGTGGGACAGGGGCGGATCTAGCTTTTTGCCAAAGGGGGGGGGGTTGACCCAATGACGATGCGGAGTGCCGCAAAGCGGCGAAAAAAATGTGGGCGTTTTTGGATCTTTTTGGCAGCCCTAGCCGCGAAGCGGCGAAAAATGTTGACGTTTTGAGCGTTGTTTGGTAGCCCAAGCCGCGAAGCGGCGAAATTTTTTGGCGTTTTTTGCGTTTTTTGCATTTTTTTGGCAGCCCAAGGGGGGGGGGGTTAAACCCCCTAACCCCCCCCCCCGTAGATCCGCCACTGTGGGAGCGAAGTGACTATGTGGGGGGGGGGGGGGGGAGGGTGTGTCCCCCTCCTAAGCTAGAGAGATTTTGCATTTTGGGACTTGAAATTGTGCATTCTGGTGCTTACCTAGATAGGAAGCGGCGCTTTTTGTTTGCTATTTTGAACCCCCATACCCCCCCCCCCGTAGATCTGTCACTGATATGCACCTCAACACAGGGAGCGAAGTGACTGAGCGGCGGGAGGGCTCCCATGCAAGGGAGATTTTGCATTTTTGGACTTGAAATAGTGCAATCTGGTGCTTACCAAGAGAGGAAATTCGGGCTCTACATTGACTGTATCTGGGAAAGGGTGTCATGATTTGATCGACCAGAAATTTTAAATACATTTTCACGGAGAAAACAAATAGTTGACAAATATGGACCCCAACATAAATATTGTATTTATATGGAGCATCATACACAGTTCTAACTTAACCATTATGCCGCATTATATGATCCGACAACCCTATCGCCAAGAATGAGTCCCGAGGGGTGAAGCTACCGAGGGCTGGGGCAGGGTCAAATATGGAGGGTTTGGAAGGGGGGATCCCCTCCCACGGAGAAGATTTTGCATTTATATACTTGAAATGGTGCAATTTCGTGCACACCACACAAGTAGCCAGAGCAATGCCAGCCTAAACTGGAGCTACGTGGCCCGGTATACAGAAAAGAAATACTCACCCCTGACCATACGCAAATTGCACAACAAACTGAGATTATCTGGTCGCGCGCGTAGCGCGCAGCGAAAAAGGAATGTGGATGTACAAATTACTTTTTTAACGGTAGAATTAACAAGTCTTTGCTCATACAACTAATGTTCTTTCCCCAATCGTATACAGATACACACACAAAATATTATATCCTTCCCTAAAACCTGGGGGGGATGATTGTACATGGCATCCCCCCCACCTTGTGAGCTGGGGGGGATGCATCCCCCTCATCCCCCCCGTTGTCTACGCCCCTGACTACTACTACTACTACTACTACTACTACTACTACTACTACTACTACTACTACTACTACTACTACTACCAGTGGCGTAGACAGGTTCTTACACCTGGGGGGGGGGGGGGGGGGGATGATTTGCCGTTCACCGGACCAAGACCAATTTTTCGAGGCCAAGACATATTGCTTGAAAGTCCTCTCAGTGGGTGTTGGGGGGGGGGGGGGGGGGTGTAGATGTGAAGATGGTCGTGACCAGGCGGGCCGAAAGCAGTTTTGGATTTGGGGGGGGGGGGGGGGGCCAAAACCTATGGGGGCTCAGGAGTTTGTGTGTGTATATAGGGGCTCATGCCCAACCACACTCACAGTGCTGCCAACTTTGAGCCAGATGTGAGAGTGAGACATTGCAAGGATCGAAGCGACCAGCCCGAGGGAGCGAAGTGACTGAGCGGGGGGAGGGTGTGGAGGGGGTGTCCCCCCACGCTAGAGAGATTTTGCATTTTTGGACTTGAAATTGTGCATTCTGGTGCTTACCTAGATAGGAAATTCGGGCTTAACATTGACTGTATCTGGGATAGCGTGTTATGACTTGATCGACCAGAAATTTTAAATATATTTTCACGATAAAACATATAATTGACACACTAATAAATATGCACCTCAATACAGGAAGCGAAGTGACTGAGTGGGGGGAGGGTGTGGGAGGGGGTGTCCCCCCTCCCACGCTAGGGAGATTTTGCATTTTTGGACTTGAAATTGTGCATTCTGGTGCTTACCTAGATAGGAAATTCGGGCTTAACATTGACTGTATCTGGGAAAGCGTGTCATGATTTGATCGACCAGAAATTTTAAACATATTTTCACGAAGAAAACAAATAATTGACACATATGCACCCCAACACAAATATTGTATTTATATTTAGCATCATACACAGTTCCAACATCACCATATTATGCCACATTATGTATGATCCAACAACTTAGCCTATTGCCAAGAATGAGTCCCGAGGGGCGAAGCTACCGAGGGCTGAGGCAGGGCCAAATAGGGAGGGTTTGGGAGGGGGTATCCCCCTCCCACGGAGAAGATTTTGCATTTATATATACTGTATATACAAACTTGAAATGGTGCAATTTGGTGCACGTCACACAAGGAGCCAGAGCAATGCCAGCCTACACTGGAACTACGTGGCCCGGTATACAGGAAAAAAATACTCACCCCTGACCATACGCAAGTTACACAACAAACTGAGATAATCTGTTCGCGCGCGAAGCGCGCAGCAAAAATTGAAAGTTGATGTATAAATTACCTTTTTAACGTTATAATTAACAAGTCTTAGCTCATACAACTTATGTTTTCTTTCCCACTCGTATACAGCTACACACAAAAAAAAATATCCTTCCCTAAAACCTGGGGGGGGGGGATGATTGTACATGTCACCCCCCCCCCCCCCCCCCCACACCTTGTGAGGTGGGGGGGGGGGGATGCATCCCCCTCATCCCCCCGTTGTCTACGCCCCTGACTACTACTACTACTACTACTACTACTACTACTACTACTACTACTACTACTACTACTACTACTACTACTACTACTACTACTACTACTACTACTACTACTACTACTACTACTACTACTACTCTTACTATTACTATTAATATTACTACTACGACTACTACTAAAAATAATTATAATAGTAACTAGAAATATCACTGAATGTGATTAATACCCCCGCAGTACTGGTTTGTGAAGAGGATATAACAATGATTATTAAGTGCAGAATCTCACTGTATGGTGCACAGATATATTTGGAGAACATTTGTGGATACCATGGCAATGCCTTATCCAAAAAACGAAAAAGATAAGTATTGCACACCCTCACCTTAACAATATAAAATCTACCAAGTTTCATTAAAATTGCTCAAAAACTGTGGAAGTAGTTCACTCCACAAGATTTGATAACTTTTGGTGCAAAATGTTGGTTACCATGGCAACACCTTATCTAACATTCATAGGATGTGTCTTTCAAACTTCGTTTGGCGGGGTTATGATAATATAAATAATGTATTAATTTGTTCACGGCACGGAATAATTCGTTATGAATCATGTATGCCAAAATTTTCTATCAATTCATGCAGCTTATGTATAAGTATTCTTACCAATTACTTAATTTTAAACAAAAATAAACTAATGAATATGGAAACATGAATGAGTATACAAAAATAAACATCTTTAGTGTTTTCTTTTTGTTTGTTTTAATTATGGTCAACGGAGGATATATTTTTCTCCTGGATTAGGGGGTACAATACAGGGGAGCAGGGTTGCCCCCCTCCCCCCTCCACACATACTACCACCATAAGCACCAAATGTAAGGAGTTTGAAATATCGCCGTCATATTGGCACAGAAAATGATCCATTCAAATATCTCATATATTATGCGATTATGTATATTTCGATTGCATTACAAATGTTGAAGCTAAATATTTTGGCCAGGATTCACAAAGCAGTTTTGTAGGAGGTTTGTACAAACCATGGTTTATCCATGGTCTACATCTTTGGAGTGCCATTTGTAAACTGATGGAGAAAGAATATAGTTGATGGTACACATTTTACAAAATGCACCAAATAAATGTTTGTCTTCTCACATGGTGAAATTTGCTGGTTAGCAAGCATTAAGAGTCATATCATTAGAAATTAGAAATTGTTTTACTTGTATAAGAGCAGCACTCCATAGATGTAAACCATGGATAAACCATGGTTTGTACAAACCTCCTACAAAACTGCTTTGTGAATCCTGGCCATTATCTCTGTCCATAAGTCAAACATTGACAGGTTTATTTTCGCCCTTAATTTTTAATAAGATACCTCCCTTTCAGTTTTCAAATAACACCCTGAAACAGCTATATAAGAATATATAGCTCAGCAGGAGACTTGTACTTGAAGTACTTCAGAAATTATTATTATTATTTTTGTAGAACTGGAATGCGTAAATCTGGGAGTCCGATTAAAAACAAATATTGACACGATACCAGGCAAATACAGCGTATAAAACAAAGGTGCATTCTACTCGTGATATACCGACCACAAAGTATAACTGTAATTTACAATATATTTGCCATGTCTGTACCTTGATCCCACAATTGATTATTATGAATGTCAAATGATAAATGTAACGCGTCATGGTACACGACATCCGGTATTAGCAAACGTTTACTTTATGATAACTATTCGAATATTATAATATCCAAAATAATTCTTTGACGTAAGAAGAAGGTTAATTTTAGTTCTCCATCCCACAAACAAAAATTAATGAAAAATTATGGTCACAGAAAATATTTTATCAGAATTTGAAAACATTTATCATTTTACATCAAACAGGGGAGGGGATGGGGGGGGGGGGGGGGGGGGGCTGGGGAGTGCAAACATTATTTAAAGACAGATTTTGTTAACTGTTCACATTCACATGAGTAATTGTGTATTCTCTCACATTGCCAGGGATAAAAGCGATTGTTTGAGGATTCCCAAAAACTTTGTTTGTTTGAGGGGTTCCAAAAACTTTTTACAATAGCCTGGTTCACTTATATATTTGAATGCATTCGTATTCCTAGCTTAGCGTTTATAGGGTTACCTGGAGACAAGAAAATACAGGTAAATAATATTCTTGTAATCCATTATCAATACCCCAATGGCTCAATCATTATGGATGAAGGTTCACCAAAAAGTCATAGATAGGCCAGGAGGTTCATTCGCACAGTCCCCTTTACTTGTGCAAACATTCATGATTAATTGGTGATATATTAAAAGATGGAAGCTGCAGACAACCATCAGAAGACCGTTTACGACAATAACTGTTTTCTTTTTGCCCTTTGTGTATACTTCCGAAGTTAAAGTCCAAAGATCAAGACATTGATTATCAATTTTAGGACAATAGCAACCAACTGGACAAGTCTGACACATAAAACGACAACTTTCTATAATTATGTGGAAAGGTGAGTTTTGTGTGTGTATGTATTTGTGAGCATGTGTGTATGTATTTGTGAGCATGTGTGTATGTAAACTTTGTGTGTACATGTGTGTTTGCATGTACGTGTATGTATGTGTGTTCAGACGTGCATGTATTTATGTATGTCTTTGTGCATGTACGTACGAGTGAATGTGAGTATGTATGTGTGTTTGTATGTATGTATGTATGTATGTATGTATGTATGTATGTGTGTTTGTATGTTTGTAAGGGGTTGTATAGTTATGCCATCATTTGACAGTTTTCGATTAGTGATACCCTTCGTGTTCATAATTGTAAATACAAAATATGAAATTTGAGCATATGCACACACATATTCACAAAAACACATCCACACATACACACATCAACATTACACATTTGCACTTAAATTGATCATTGTCAAATTCAATAAAATAACTAAATAGATTACTTTATAATTAAATGTTAATATACCAACATTAAACAGAGTTAAAATAAAATCAAAAGCCAAGCATTGAAGCAGAAATTGGTAAATCAAAACAAAATTTTTAATTCACAACAAAAACATTCTCTGGCTCAGGAGGTATGTAACATCTACTGTAATCATTAAAACAAAATCGACACTAAATTATCATCTTTTCATTGAATGTAATGGTACACAAATCTACAGTATTGCTTTACGATAACTTTTATTTTCCTCTAATAGAATTCTGTATTTCAAAAATACCAATAAAACAGCTATGAAGGGAAGAAATATCTTTTTGAACACATTTCATTTGTCAACAAATTCACTGCCTTTTTATAGGAGAAAAATAAAACAAGAGTGTTATTATCGCTAGAATTACAGTTGGATGTGAAAATAATACTCCATGCATTTACCTACCTACACATTAATCAGCATCTGCCTGACATATCAAATTGCTATTATATTTGTTTTTCAAGTATAAACTGGACTGACTCATACAGTAAAAGAACAATGTGAAAATAGTTTGGGATGAATGTGACATAAACAAGAAATAAGAGTAGACCTTCACTCAGAAGTCCCACAAAACAACTCAGGCAGAATTAATGGACAAGTACCTAACCAAAGCAAATTTACAGCCAATAAAAGAATCACACTGAAAAAATTACATCATAAAAATGCAAATAGTGACACACACTGTCGCACACACAAAATCTATCTCCAAACCGATTTCCTTTCCCCCACCGTCATGACAGAAACAGCATACACGTAAAAACAAAATACAATGAAGAATATTCCGTGTACAATATCACTAACCAATATTGTTTAGATTCTCATATCCATTCATGACCGTTTGAATTTATATAACATGCATTATCCAAAGACCATAGCCAGAGTATTTGTGGTCCTGGGGGGCGTTTCACAAAGATCCGAAGTTGAACTTAAAACTTATGGTAAGTCATTTGTAGCCCATGAATAAAATGTACGGTAAAATGTACGAATAGTAAAATTCAAGTATTTTGGACTTTTCATAAATTTTACATCAAGAACATGGAATCTCCTTGATAACAGAAAAAATTAGTGATTTGAAACAACATTTTATGCCTTTTGAGAGGACTTTTACATTTTTTTCTTCAATGAAACTAATGGCTTTCCATACTTTTAGAAACTAAGTTCAACTTGGGATCTTTGTGAAACACCCCCTGAAGGGGTTAATATGGGTGTTGGCAAATGGGACTGATTTGGCGAGAGCTGAAGGCAGGATTAAATGGGAAGATAAAGACTGGTGAACTTTGGCAGAAATAGCTAGAAGAACCTAATATGAATTGAAAGGGTTTAAGAACAAAAAATGTACCAAAATCTAGGTCAGAAGTTAATGGATATTTCCTTCTTACACAGACTTATATTTGACTGATATAATAGAAAGATCATGGGTTTTTGATAGATACCATTTCACATCCATTCTTTAACAAAAATGTAAAATATCCCATTAAATGATTAATGTTCTGAATAAAAACATACAACTCTTTCAATCATTTAAATGGTTATGGTTTGGCTCTTGATCTGGCTGATTATTGTCATCTACATTTGGCTTGTGATTGTACTTCTAACAAACTAAACATCTTCATTAACAGTAAATGTTATTCTGGGTGCAATACTGATTGCAATAGCATTCATATATCGACTTAAATTATGGTGGTATTTAAATTATTCTGCCATATTCATATTAACAACTGCAAGCTTACATTTTTAATTCTGAAAACGAGTTGAATTATTGTGAATTATGTTTCAGCTAAAGATAAGAAACTGCACTGAATACAGCATAACAAAACATATGATATGGATCACAAAATTACATTTAAGAAATAAATATCATAACAAAAATATTACAAATGAAACTATCACAAAAACAAACATAACATTGGCAGGTCAAAAAGTAAGTATTAGCTGAAAATCAATTGCATCTACTACATGAAAGTACACAGTACCTTTGATTGTATTTGAAAAGACGTTCAAACAGAAAATTGAATTTGCATTATTGCTGGAAAAAAGACAGAACTAAAGTCTGAAAACTAAAGTCTGAAAGTATACAGGTAAGAAAGATTTTTACAAGAAAAATAGCAAACCATAACTTTGATTATCATCTCTAGCGGCATGTTTATTTTTGTTTAAATGCAGTTGTTTATCTATACCATCGATATAATGTAAACAAAGTAAAAAACAAAGTCTCTTTACAATCACAATACCAGGGGCAAACACACCCCCACCAAACAAAATCTAGCGAATCCTGAAACTTTTTCAGGCAAAAAAAAAAAAAAAATCTCCCACTAGACAAACTAATCACTTCTGTTACTCGTTTTCAGGCAAAATAAATCTCCAACATGACAACTATCGATTTTAACAACTGTTTTTTTTTTTCTTCAGGCAAAATAAATCTTCTAGCCACATCTTTGATTTAATGTACATTAATATCACTTGAATGACATAAGAACCATCTATTTACAGTATACACAATACTCTGAATGCCTGGGATGCTCCAACGCAGGATGTCAGAGGGTGCCGGTACTTATATGATAAGTACTAGAAGGGGCAGAGGCATAATTCTGTTCTTTTATGTACAATTTTACATGCAGATGTATACAGTATCAAAACTGGCATGAACAGTTGTGTATTAAAGATAAACAATTAAATTATATTCGATCTACAGATTAACTCAGATTATCTACAATTGATCAGCAAGAGAATTACTTAAAGAAAGAGCTAGATAAATTCACAGTTAAATGATTGATGGGGACAAGATTAACGGCCATAATCAACTCAACATGAGTGACTTTTAATGAAAATCATTATAAAAAATATCAGTTAACTGAATAAAAACAATAATGATAAATCAAACAATTTCATCACCTTATTTCTTAATGTTATAATGATCTCATGCAGAAACCTCTTACTTAGATTTTCACAGACTATCATTTTTCAGAAAATTCATCAACTACTATCAATTAAATGTTGGAGCACAAGAGAATGTTGATCTAATATCAATTGTCGGTAATATAGAAATAGAAATACAATCCAGTTCTTTCTGTTGATTGAATTCACATTGTAATCACTTTTAACAACTTTACATTTCATATTTGATGCGTTTCTGATGCGGTATGCGCTATGTACAGGCAACGATCTCTTCACCTCTTAATGGGGCAACACATCCAATCAAAGTCTATAATTTTTTTCAATTTCATTTGCATTATGGCAATCAAAATCTTATCTCGCTTCATTACAAAGAAAGACAGAACAGTACAGAATATTAATGGAAAGTGATTTGCAATTTCATTAATTATTTTTAAGCTAACAAACAATTATGTAACTTTCATACATGTATTCTTCGTTTTTAAGTCGATGCATAAATTTTTCTCAATCACTGTATGTACAACACCATTCTTGTCATGTTTTTTGTGGGGGAATCGTGGGGTAAATGGGTATATATTATAATTTGACTAGCCATTACATTTTCTTTCACAAAATAGGCTGAATAATTTATACTACTGCATAATATATTGTGCTTAATGCATATTAAGGAAACCCTTTTAGGTGAAATTAAAGTTTTATGTTCAAAGATAAACTTATACATAACAATTACAGCTTGAACAGCATATGCATGATATAAACTTCAGTAATATCAAGCCATGTTTTCCTCGACAACTTGTTCACACAAAATCCCTCATTTTGCCTGTATAATGCATGTTTACAAACACATTGTTATTAAGAAATCCAAAATCATCCAACCACTGGGGATGAAACTACTACATCTGGTTCAAGAAATTTACTTTTTAAACTAGATTAAGGGTCGAGAGCTTGATGGAGGAACAGCCCTAGATCCACTGATCTCTAGATATGCTTGGATAAACCTTTACTGTTGAATGAGTATATAAGTGTGTGCCTATTCTGCTACTCTCTTTTTGAATATATATGTTTCTCATATATTTGCATCAATGAGTTAGAGCCAATAATTCTGATAACCTTGGAAATATGGCTGGGCTGGTTTTGAGCCCCTCATATTTCTGATCTTCTTTCGACAAGACTGGGCCAATGTCGTGCTTTTCATGATTCTGATCCTCTTTAGTAGTAACCTGGGCCAATTTCGGGCTTTTCATATTTCTGATCCCCTGTGCCATTATGCTGGGCAGATTTCAAGCCCCTAGGCCAGACTACTCTCTTCATTGTGTCTTAAGTTTGTAGGGAAAGCATCATGAGATTCATGCTCATGAAAAGACCTCAGAAAGACTTAAAAACAAATATAAGCAGTGCATAGCACACAACTATTAGATATAATCTTCACTACCACGACAGAACACTGTGGTTTTATTAATAAGCAAACCATTTTCAAATATACCATGACTGCGTAATCTAGAATTAAGTTTCCTCGCAACAAACCTCAACGATAACATCATAAAATCCTGCTGTAGACTTGGCTAAGTCATATTTCCACACAAAACCAATAATTCAAATCCATGTATACCAAAACTGCTGACTGCTACATCAAAAAAGAAAGAGAAACAAAAACGACAACCTCACTTCAAGATATATACTTCGTATATCAATCCTTGTTCCCATGTACCAACCTTACTGCGCAACATACCGTTTCACTGGCACAAAAATATTCTTCGTCCAGTTAATTTGGTAGTTCGCAGTGCAAAATTAACACGAACACAAAATGTTAACTGATATGAAAACACACGGCAACCAATACCTCTTCTACCAGCTCTCTGACAATAACATATCAACTTGTGCGTAGTCTGAAACGTTGGTCTGAAATCTAAAATACCTCATAAAGGCTGAGAACCTATTTAAATAATGGAACTATGGTTGAATACTTTGGTCACAAATATGTGACTCTATTATTAATCCTAGAAGCATGCACAGGGAAGGTAACTAAAATATGAAACAAAATAAGTGGTGAAACATTAATGTTCACTGCACGCAGGCCACTTTGTATTGCATAGTAGCAGAAATTAAGGAATCACACAAATATATCTACTGAACGAAAAAAAGAAAATTAATATGGGTTTACCCGATACACCTGAGAATTATTGATTTAATTTCCTTAATTAATGTTCATTAAGACCATTCGTAAAGACCCAAAATGAAATATGGGCCCGTATTCACAGAAATCTTGCTAGCTTTTAATATGCCATTCATAGCAAACAAGTTGTACTTGGATGCATCCAGAGAAGTACCCTCTATGAATGGTCGCAGCAGGAAAGTCCAATGAAAAAAGTGATTATGAATTGCTCCCTAGGGAGCAGAAAGCACACATCACGTGAGAATTTGATTTATATTGTTGTAATACAATTATGATGAACAATTATACATATATTATATATATATTATAATTATACAATATACTGGAGTATATCATTATTGGGTGTTACATTGCTATTTCTTTGCCCATTCCATTTATATTACATATTTCTGGCCAGTTTCCTTATGTTTGAAATAATTTGCATCGCTATTCACGACATGTCATGCTATTATATTCACTGGCTGTTGTCTTGCTGAGCGAAATGATAAATATTTGAAAAAGTGAATGTGAGTTGTTAATTCAGCAACACTGGTCAACTAATACTGTAGGTTTACTGGTTATTCCCTTTAAAAAAAAAACTTACATTTTTAAATTGGACGATGGAAGGATTGATATGGGCATACTTGATTAAATAAACACAATCAGCTGTTTCAACTATGTAAATATGTAAGAATACACTATCATTGAGGTCATTTAGCCACTGACAAAGATTTGGCTCGGATCTAATACACAATTATTAATCAAACGATTCACAAATGACTACAATTTCATGAAAAACTCACAGGGTAGACCAATCTGAAAATATTTACTAGCTATCAAATGAAATGTTTTTGTTCTTTTCTTTTCAAGATGAGCCAAACTTTTAAATATGATAAATTATGAAGTAACCTGCACAATTTTACTAACCTTTTACAGAATCAGAAGCATGAAAATGCAATACAGTCCTCATATACTATGCTAGATAAGTGCATATACAAATTACATTTTTTCTAGTAGGAAAAGTTGGATGTTAACTAACTCCAATATATGAAAACATTGCACTCTTGTAATTGTTGGTATAATTGTGGTGTTTATTTTTTCCTTTTTAATTTGTGTACACTTTTTATATGTTTTCCTTTGGAAATATGTTACAACGAAGAATGTGGTACAGTATATTTTGTTAGTGGTAACCTTGCTATAAAAGTAAAATGGACAATATAAAAACCTATGAACTATCACAAATTGCGATTAGATGGCATGCTCATGCTGTTTTTTTTGTTGTTTAAGTTCATAGTTTATTTATTTTTCCTTCCTAACCAAAACAAAAATAATCAAAGAGAATGGTATAATGCATACTGTTTCTATTGTTCAAGCACTGTTGAATACCTTAAATACTGTGAAGTCTTTGGATTCTGTTTTTTTTCTTCTGAATTATTGAAATCATCCTTTCTTTAATATAATAAGACGTTATATGCATGCATCATAGATTGAAGTCATGGTATGCAAAGCATGCTAGGGCAACACCCGATGTCTAATGTATTACCCATAAACCATCAGGGAAACACCCTAGAGAGTAGTTTAACATAATCACAATTAATCTTCATTCCCCTGAAAAAAACGTGATACGATGAGATTACTTATCGGGCACCATTTATCTGCTCTAAACATTCAAAAGTGCCTGCTCCTCCAATAGAGTACAGAAGCCATGACGTCATAAAAACACTTTTTTAGAATTTTCGAATTTGGACTTCATTTTCAGAAAGAGCATAACAAATAATGTCCAAATACCGAAAATCAAAGGAATAGGTTACGTATTGGCTGAGATATGCCCATCCGAATGAATTTTACTTCAATGGGCAATCAGTGTTATAATGCACTGGTTCCTAAATTTAGGAACCAGTGCACTATAACACTGATTGCCCATTGACCAAAAAAAATCATTCGGATGGGCATATCTCGGCCAATACGTAACCTATTCCTTTGATTTTCAGTATTTGGACATTATTTGTTATGCTCTTTCTGAAAATGAAGTCCAAATTTGAAAATTCAAAAAAAAATGTTTATGACATCATTTCTGACATCACACTTCACCACTCTATAGTTATGGACTGCACATTTGATTGAAAAGATGGGTTTCGAGGCTCGCTTTAAAGCTTTTTAGTTTGTCAGTGTTGCGAAGGACAGGAGGGAGGTAGTTCCATATTATGCACATCTTCAAAAGAATACTGACAACTTTTTCAACAAACAGCATCTCCTTCAGCGGTTATGATTATACTGCAGTGGAGTCATTAGCAATGGTGGGATTCTTCTCAGGAAGTGATGTTTCTGGAAGGTTTATGAATCTATGATGGGTCCTATGAAGCAACATTACTTCTTAACTTATGAATACTGGTATCCACGAGGAATAATTCGTAGCAGACAGATAATCACAATTATTTCTAACCTATGAATTCTGGGATCAATTCTGAGTGATCTGTAGCAGAAAGATGATATATTCATTTACTTTTGAACTACTGTTATTGGTGAGCAATTTTTTGTTTTCTTAATGTGTTTTTTTATACAAAAATGCTACATTATCTTCCTCTACATTATGGCCTGTTGAAACTGCTCATGTATAAAATGCTACGCACATTGTGAATGATTGCAAACAAAGCACACAACTCAAATACTAAATAAAAAACCCAAGTAAGAAAGGAAGAAGGTTGCTTCTACATGGATGGGAAAATATATAAGCTGTCAATCACTAGACTTTCCATGGTAGATCTTAGCTCGGTTTTTGTTGCTTGGTCTCTTGATGTTCTTCCAAGAATAAGTATGTCCGCAAACGAGTGATGCTTGTAGTGCTACATGGCATGCGTTTTTCTTTCATCTAGACCAACAAGTACATTGTAAGCTCACATACTTGCCATAAGTTGACAGCAAGTATGATTGTTATGCCTTGTTATGCTTTTTTAACACATTAGCTGATAACGCGTGTCATCGTTCAATCCAGCAACAAGCTTTGGTTTTATGCGCATTTTTTCAATCTCTGCTTTGAGTCGAGCAATGCCATGCCTTACTCCTATCTCATCCTGTCCATCACAAAGACACATGTCCTCCTGACTAGCAAACAAGTCAATCCTGATTCCCTTGCCTGTCCAAGGTTCGCCTCTGATTTTGCCCTTCGTAATTTCACCCGCTCCTCGTACAAAAGCCTTCCTAACATAAATAGACATTTAAGCCTATTCTTACTTTCTTGCGCGTGCAATTTTTGCCTCCAAATGCCTTCAAGCTCACATCTGCCTATCACAGTCACAGGCAAGACTAACAAACAATATTTGACACTATTGTCAAGTCGTCTTGTGCTGTCCAATTTTGCCTCCTAGGAACTGTTGTCAGCTCCTCCGCCTCGCCTTCTAGCTCGGTCTGACGGACGTCTCCAAGCTATAGAGGGAGCTGCTGCTCATTAATGGGGGTAGTCCTTCGTTGATAGGCTCCACTGCCTCCGCGCCTTCGTACCAGGATACCAGACCCTGGTTCACCAACTGCTTGTTCACTGACTGGGACTGTGGGACGGGAAACAGTGGGAGAAGAATATTAAGGATACGTTTTGTATATACTGTACAATTGGTTTTGTAAATTTTACATATATGTTGTCAAACAAAAGGAGAAGAATATTTAGGATACAAGAAAAAATGTATCATTGGTTGGGTCAATTTGACATATAACTTGTTATTATTCAAAATTTTAAAATTAAGATCATATGAGGAAAATTATCCTTGATTATTGCTTTATATGCAAGGTACAGTGTAAGAATATTATTTCCCTTCCAATATTAGAATAAGATAATTTGGCAAAATCTGACATCCTGGACCCCTGTCCCTACAAAAACATCATCATTATCAGTATCATCCTCATCAACGTCATCATAGTCACCATCACTATAAACACCACCGCCATCATTGTCTTCATCATCATCTACAGTAGCATCCTTATCTTTAATCATCGTCATCACCATCACCATCATCATCATCCTATCGCCATCGCTATCATCATCATCTCATCACCATCATCATCCCATCACCCTCACCATCGATGTCAATGCAATCGGTGTTGCTTTTGCCGTCTTTCTCATCAAAATTATCCTCGTTTCTTGTCTAAATTATCAAAGACATGACTCACCCTTCCTTGGCTGTCCATGAAGAATATCTCAATGAATGGGATGCCATCGACGGAGTATCCTGTGATAGTGGCCTGCATCATGCCTATGCTCTGGGCTAGCTGCTCAACGTAGATTCTACACGCCTCGCTGAAATCAGCTTCATCTGTGCAAGAAAATAGGAATATCCTTGATTAGTTTCATCTGATTATGAAATGGGCAATTCAAAACACATTTTCTTATATTATCTTATTTTATAATAATAGTTGCCTGCATCATGCCTATGTTCTGGGCTAGCTGCTCAACGTAGATCATACACGCCTCGCTGAAATCAGCTTCATCTGAGTAAAAAAAAGGAGGAAGTATGTTTTTGTTTTGTATTTATCAATTTAAGGGTATCAAATATTTGCATCCATCTTGAGATTCAAAATTGCATGTCAGAATATGATAGTTCACACTGTCAGCCTTGGTCTCATGACATTCTATAGCAAAGGGAAAAAACATTGCATTTGTAAATAATGTAATGCACAAAAAATATGACAACTAGCTCATAAATGAAATTACAGATAAGTGAAATTTTAACAAAATACTTGTTAATGGAGATAAAAGTCATCACTTCTTATTTCTTGACCAATTGTTATTAAACTTTTGATTGATCATCTTTCACTTTTGTTGGAACTCTTTCCAGGTAAACTTCCCCTTAAAGAAAACTTGCACAGAGCCACTAATGAATTGGTTTCTTTTTCAAAACAATTAAATAGCATTTCTAATCTACAACCTAAAAGGAAACTGACTAGAACTCAAATTAAAGGAATAAATTGAACAGTAAGGTATGTGATACTGGTGGAAATTGAACCAGCTACCTCCAGATTATGCTACCAACTGGGCTATCACAGCCCTGCATTGATGTTCTCAATGGTGGAAATCAATGTTTTTTTTTTTATTTGTGCCTAAGTTTGTTTACTTACTTGGAAGAGGGGAGATGTTGCTCATGTAGCACTCTGTGGCCTGGAAGGGGAGGCCCAGGAAGTCAGAGCGGATCTGTCGCAGGGCGTAGCCCTCCACGCGGGCATAGCCCCCGTAGTCAAGGAAACGAACATCCACCTCGTCCGTCTCTTGGCTGACCTCTACCACCTGGGCACGGTACCAGCCGTCCATCACCGGCGCTGCACAGATCACACCGGCTGCAGGGAGTAGAAAATTATGAAAATATTAGAGTAATACCCAGAAATAATGAATATCAGAGTAAGCTGCTTGAAGAGAACTTTCATTCTAATACCTGATATTAAATGTTGGTAATTATTAAGTTTTAATCTTATCTATATGCAGGGCTCAATATAAGCACTGGCCAAATGGCCAGGAGCCATACAAAACAGCTTATGGAAGTCCACCACCCAGAAATGTCTGACAACCCAACAAAGGGGTTAGGGGATACTTGATGAGGTAATCCCTTGATGCAGCTGCAAAGCTATACTGGGGAACAGTGGTATTGATGGTAAGTGGAAGAAATGTTATCACGGTGATGTTCCTGTGGGAATTAACTAGCACTTACTCTCGATGGGCCTGGGTAGCTGTGGCGTCATGTCTGCTTGCTGGTAAATCTGGGTCATCAGGTTATCCTGAACGGATAGCCCCTGGAAGGTCTGGTGCATCGGCTGCTGAATGAACACATGTCCTCCGGAAACAACGCTGGAGATCAGAATGCTGTTGGGCATCTCTTCTGGTAGATGAAGCTAGAACAAAGCAACAGAGAGAGATTTTGATTAATAAATCATCCAGAATACTGGTAATTGATGTTAAGGGTTTTTCCAGTACAGATAGCCTCTGGAACGTTGGATGCATCGGCTGCTGGATGAACACATGTCCACCAGAGACAACACTGGAGATCAGAATGCTGTTGGGCATCTTCTCTGGCAGATGAAGCTAGAGGGAAGAACAACAAGATTTCAGTTATCAAATCATCCCTTCTGAAGGCTGGTAGAGTGATGTTGAGAGTTTATCCGGACAGGTAGACCTTTAAAGGTTGGGTTAAAACTTGCAAACTTTCATCTTGGAATATGGTTTTCAATGTATTGGTCATTGGAGGCAAGTCCAATTCAGTAAAGTGATGTGTTTTCAAATTGTAGAGGGTGCTCGTCATCTGGTCAGGATTTGAGACTAGTTTGTCATGGATCGGATGGTCCTAATTTGTTCCTTACAATAATTTGCAATCACCATAGAGTTAATGCTGGACTTACCAGGTTCACATAGGCAATGTGTTAACCTTGTAACAAGTTGGTCAAGGAAATCAGTCATGGCGAACTTGGGCCTCTACCAACTTGTCATGGTCAGAGTCTTCTACAAAAAATAACCTACCGTACTGGCAAATTATTATTATACTCAAGTCATATCAAGGATTGGTTTCTCCTTCAGCTGCTGGTGTGTGTTGGCTTGCCTGATTAGCCTAGTTAGTGGTACTCATATTTTCAAGGCTTTAGAAATAATTTGCAGCTGCTTATGTAACTGTGTTATGGCTGGAGTTGTTTTCTTTGTGGAATGTATTTCTGTTGTGTGTTGGCATGTCGACTCGTGTAGACAGTTCCCTGTCTTTAGACATAGTTTATGGAGGATTTTGAAACTACAGTCAAACCTATATGTATAGTAACCAACTTTTAAGGGAAACAAGAAAAGAGGCTATTGTAGACAGGTTCCATAACATTTGTTTTGTTTTCAAAGGGGATCACTTTTGGTGGCCACTATAGGCTGCTGGCTGCTAAGACAGGTTTGACTTTGTTTTTTAAAAGTCTTATCTACTTATTTACAATTCAACGGACAGATTTTATTACCCATGTCCTACCTGGGATGGGTTTCTTCTTGGATGATTTTGATGAATGTTGGCTCGACTAGTCAGTTCATATAGGATTTTGCGACATCAGTTTGTCGAGGTACAAGTAATGTCATCACGTCTCAACTATCAAGACTTACCTGTGTTATATCTGGGATTGCTTTCTTCCTAGGTTGTTCCTGCATATTGGCTCGCATGGTTAGGTCTTGGCATGCAATAAGATGCAGTCTATCTAAGATTTCGAAACAACTAGACTAGTTTGTGAAGATCTTCATCAATTGCAAGACCAGTTTATTGGGGTCTAATCAACTTAAAAAACAAAAATTCAACTATCAATGCTTATCTGCGTCATATCTGGGATTGCTTTCTTCCTAGGTTGTTCCTGCTTATTGGCTCAAATGGTTAGGTCTTGACAAGCCAGGATTTTGCGACATCAGTTTGTCAAGGTACAAGCAATTTCATCATGTCTCGACTATCAATGCTTACCTGGGTCATATCTGGGATGGCTTTCTTCCTAGGCTGTTCCTGTGTGTTGGCTCGTCTGGCCAGGTCCACGGTGGGGAACTTCCTCTTGATGTACGCCAGGGCTCCATCGACCTCTCCTCTCAAGCCTACATAGACAATCATAATCATAATTACATTCAATGTTTTATTTATGGTGCTTATGTAATTTCATTTATAGAAGCTTGTATTTTTATACATAGAGGCTTATGATTTAGTATTATATCCTAGGCCTTCTATAGAGACATTATCATCCCCATCATTGGACACACTCTCAGACAATTCAAGTTAGTTAAAGCGGTGCCATCTTGCGTATGGGTGCGTAATGCACAATTGCTCAGGTTTATGCAGTGTGCACAAACTAGCCTAGTTCAAAATGGCAACATGGGATGTTACATCTCCAAGCATGACAATCTTCAAACCAAATTGGAAGTCCAATTTCTCCACTCCCATGGGTATATTCTAGCTAGGCTGCCTGTTAAATGTGCATACACCTCTCATAACAACCAGACTGGAAAAGGAATATCCAAGTTTTAAACTAAATAAGGACATGTAAGCCACATTCACTAATTGATGCAGTCTAGATGTGGATGGCTAGCTTGCCCTACACAGTAGATATTTATCGAATATGAGAGTTGTGGTACAACAATTTTGGTTTGTATTCTACTTGTATCTGAAAAGGCATCAAGACAGAATTACGTCTGAGAGTTTCATCCATTCTAATGGCAAAGATTTGATTACTATAATACGATTTATAATCAAATGAAAACAAAAGTGGGGGGCAGTAAACCAGTTCAAAATAAAGTAAAAAAGCAGCTCTGTTACAACGCCCGTCTGTAATCGAATTACCCTGTAAATTGAGGCATTGAAGATGGCTAGAGTATGAGACATACTGATGTTTTGTTTTGTTTTGAGAAGTCACCATTTTTACTCCACGTATTCTTCCAACCAGAGGTCAAGACACTTTGTATGACGAAGAGCAGCTATGAGTATGAACGTACAAATCTGATAAAAAATGAGCAAACTTGCTAATAAAGACCACTCTTTTAGAATACCCTACATTACTTTTATAGTACGGTTAGACTGTATATCGATTTTGAATGTATTTACCTTCTACCACGCAGATCTGGTATGTGTTGCTGTATGGCACATTCTTGAGGATGACCTTCGCACCAGTCTTGTCCTTCAACTCACGGATGTTCTTGCCCTGTAGACAATTAATAACACAATATAAAATATTAATCGGTTGCAATCAATGCAGACAGTTTAAAATAAACACAATTTTTACATTAAAGGGATCTAGTAACATTGTCCAAATCCTCAAAATCAAACTGAAATTCTAGCGGTTCCCTCATACTTTGTTGCATTCGTACTAACAATAGAAGTATGGGACTTCCCTTTTGATATAAAGATATTTACGATTGAAGTGTTCACATGTCAAAAAAGTTACTAGATCCCCCTCACATTCATGGCTTCATTTGTTTTCTTCATAATATTGATGAATGGATGCATATATAGCCTTATGATATCCAAATTCATTTGGGGCAAGATTATGTATTTCTGTTTGTATTAACCCATCCTTGGATCTTTTTTTTAAAAATGATTTGTTTTAAATATTTGCTGCCCCCAACCCCATAGAAGTGCAAGAAATCTTTGTTTCTTAATGAAAAATTAATAGTGGAGCTATTGTCATTGGAGCAAATGTCATGGAACCCTCCACTCACTGATTTGCCGATGAGTCTCCCGCAGAGCTTGGACGGGAACTCAAACTGGTAGACCACGGGTCCCTCCTTGTTGAGAGCATTTGGGGGAATGGCTGCCGGGCTCGCACTTGCTCCAGAGTCTCTTGACCCATGGCCGCTGTCTATCGATGACCCCTCACTGTTGACCTCTGACACGTCACAGCCTGTCGAATTACTAAGAACAAAAGAAAAACAGAACATAACATTAGTACATAAAAAAAAAAGTATTTCTAAAGGATATTTATAGCTGGGGATTTGCGGTTGTACTTGCGCTCACTCCAGAATCACTAGACCCATGGCTGCTGTCTATCGATGACCCCTCGTTCGCCTCTTTTCGAATTGCTAAAAAAGGCTAAAAATATAGGCGGAAAATTAAACAGGAATTAATGTTTCTATTTTATGGGGCTACTTTTTTAATCTGATGAATATCACAAAATATTTAACATAATACCCTATGGTAATTTTTAGGGGCTACCTACTGAATTTAGGGGGCTATTTTGAAAATTAAGGGGGCAAAATCGCCCTCAGTCCCCATATATTTCATACCCCAAAAGGAACTGTTCAGTTTTCATATATTTGACAGCATCTCTGCAGACAAGGAAAATTACTTCTCTGTGTTACATTCTGCCGACTGGTTAATTGCTAATATGAAAAGATGGGCATGAAGGAAGTTTAAATAGAAGTAGTAAAATCTAAAATGTCAGGATTTATTTTCAACGGTAGTTTGTTATAATAAATCCCCTCTTTAGCAATTTATCAAACTGCACATTGAGCAAGATGGATAGGGAGTGTAGTTTCATGTGTTTCATGGGCAATGAACCCAAATTACAAAACAAGAAAATAATTTAATTCATTGGATGCAATTTGTAGATCCCCATCAGATAGTGTTGAAGAGATCCTTGACAACTATTAGCTCTAGCCACACATGCTTTGATAGCCAGGCTCGTATAACGAGTCAGATGCATAATGAAATGTGCTATGCTATAGGTGGTGCAATGGCACATTGCACAACACCCTGGCATTTCAAATCTGCGTGGATATGGTTGTAAGTGGGAAAAATCAATCACTGGCCTCGAATACTAGATAGATATCAGAGAGGCAGCATCTTTCAATGGCTAGTATTGGCTAGGAATCATTCATTATGGATGGTGTTTTCTTTAGTGGTAATAATGTTGCCAGTGAATCTCAATTAAGTGATACTGTCGGTAGACAATGCAACAAGGAAAGATTTATATAGTGGGCGATCTCTCAATGGAATGTATTATAACACTATTACACAGCAGTGCACCAATAAGATTGATAATTAATTAGCTTTACATGGACATCTAGGACCCCGTTTTACAGTGCAAAAAAGGCCGGGCCGAGACGCGTCTCGGCCCGGCCTTTTCTTCACTGTAAACGCTCAAAAGGCCAAATGCGGGGCCAAAAGTGGCCGCGCATTTGGCCCTGCTCTGGAGGTAGTCTCGGCCGCGGCCGAGACGCGTCTCGGCCCCGCTTTTTCTCACTGTAAACGCACGCAGGGCCAAATGCGGTACCAAATTGGGAAAACAATTCATTGCAAATAACGCGCCTTTGTTCTGTGACCCCGGCGTGCCTCCAAAATAATGGTTTGTTTACTGTGTTTGTTTACATGCAGAGCGCCACGACAAGATATTGAAAGGGCGGCCGGGCCCCGCCACTGTAAACGCACCAAAATTGGGGGGCCGAGTACCGCAATTTAAGCAGGGCCGAGACGCGTCTCGGCCCGGCCCTGCACTGTAAACGGGGTCTTAGTGCCTCCATCCTCTTAACCAATTGCCATGGAAACCTGGTGGATAGTGTATTAATACTAGATGGGTATTTCAAAATCTAGTAGAGAACAGGTTTTAGTGGTGCATACATAATTGGAAAATTTAAAAGTAGTAGTAAAATATGTCGAAGAAAGAGCAAACAATCAATGAAATTTCCGATAAAGAAATAACATCCCTCATGTTTGTTATCTTGGCATTTATTCCTCAGACAGAATATGGGATCCTTTGTCAAAAGGAATAATATGAAAATTAAGCATATCTACAGGATGCATTCGGCAATTTATAATGAATACATTAATGAAACAAAGCATTATTAATATTTGTTCATCTTTTGCAGAAGTGCCTGAAGTTTTGCACGTACATCTCCTCGTAAGTGCTAATCTAATAGAGTGTTGTAATGAATGGCCCTTTCACTTTCAGATGGCACTATCATAACACATAAATGAACCTTTTGATTCATAACACATTTCATAACAAATGAAGACATCTTGTTTCATTGTATCTATTCTGGCTGATCGCATTCCTTAGGGTTAATGAGGCAGTGGCATAGTGCGGTTAGACTGATTGGGGAAGGGGGGGGGGCACACTTAAGTTATTTCTTAATGTTTAAAAAGATTTATTTCTAATTTATGTTTGTTTATGTCAAATTACTGGGGGAGAGGAGTCAGGCACCTACATGCCCCCCCCCCCCCCCCCCCCCCGTGGCCATGCCACTGTAATGAGGTAATGATAAACCATTATCCTAATTGATAATCAAGATACAAATGTATACGCGTAGCAGGACAACATGAATGTTACACTTGTCAAGCCCAGCATCTGCATTTTGAAACACATTTCACATTATGTAGCAGTACCTCTCATTGGTTTATTAATTATGTAATTTATATTGTTTTATTGTAGTTTTGTGTATTTGTATATATATTTGTGATTTGTTTTCATATTTTTTCATATCTTTTTTTGGTTTATTTCATTGTAAAATTATTGTTATTGTGAAATATGGAAATAAATAAATTCATTTAAATCAAATTAAAATTAATTGAAAAGATTATCCCATTTCAAACATGCTCCAATACACTGATTATGTGTGAGAAAATACAGGGGATATTCCAAGATATACACATGATCTGAGAACCCATCAGTGCCTAAGGCCCACATATTTGTGGTTTGGTAGTACTACACTTAAACAAGAAAAAGACTAGTTTTGTGAAGTGTACAGGATGAAAGAGCATAAATTCCTCTATTTTTAGAGCCCTATCTTGTTACTCTACCTGCTTTAGTTATTTTTTAATGATTTTTATTATTTCGTAAATCGCTATAATTTAGAAAAATCCTTAAATTAGCAACACATTGTGATAATTTTAAAACAGATTTTGGCATTCAAATTGGCAACTTTGCGGCAAAGTCACTTCATATTTGTCCTAAATTGTACTTACTAAATATATTCCACCTACTTTTATGTCATTAATAGGTCGACAAAATTTAGGAGTTGCCAATTTGTAGAGGAAAATAATGATCAATTTTGCCTTAAAATAGCTCTCGTGCTTGATGGGTTAAGGTTAATGAGGGTCCATAACCCTACATGCTTATCAGGCTGCAAAGGTGTGAAACTATGCAGACAGGTATGCGCATCCTTGTTTATCATTGACGTCTAGCAGTGTTGATACTGTCAAGTGTTGCACAGTATACATGTATGTTAGTGATAATTCCAAGCTGTCGTGAAACAAGAATGGTTTTAAAATTCTACTTGTTTAGTTATCTTTTAAACTGGAAAGATCCAATCAATCTATCTTACATTAAATAGCCTTTCATTTCAAGGTAGTGAATTAATTTATTTGTATTATCTTTAAAAATTATTATTATCATTTTTTTTTTATGGGGGGGGGGGGGGGGTGAATGATAGCAAATAAAAAAAGTTTCAGCATGGTTCATCTTCAAATTCAATTTTGAAGAACTGCTTACCTGTGTATTCAGTGTAATAAAAAAAGAAAATTAATAATTACTTAAATCAATTTATCACCAGTTGCATGTCCTGTTTCTATATAAACAAATGTGTTCCCACAGTAGGCCAGACCTAATTGTAGGCCCTGTGCTAGGGAACCTGTCTGATACAGTGCATTCAATGCAAATGCACTGGGACTGAAGAATGCATCCAACTCATCCCGAGTACCTTTAACTCTATGGCCATCTTCTATACAGAGGGGCGCACATCTTCTTTTAGATGCATGCAATAAATAGATGCATGTTACGTGAGAAGTTCAAAGCGTCATGTTAGAAGGTTGATAAACCATACCTCTACTTGATTCCGTTTAGTCTCAATGGACATTAGGCTGAGTACTTAATGTGTAACAATACTATACAGCTATGGGAAAACAGAATGTGACTTTCTGGAGCTACCTCAAAGTCTGGGGTTAAAAAACAAAATCGTATCTTGATTTTAATTGTCCAACAAAACTACCATAAAAGTATATTTTCTAGGATTCTATGGCTCCCTGGATAAAGTT
The DNA here is from genome assembly GCA_037951105.1 of Echinarachnius parma. Lineage (NCBI taxonomy): Eukaryota > Metazoa > Echinodermata > Echinoidea > Clypeasteroida > Echinarachniidae > Echinarachnius > Echinarachnius parma. The sequence continues at coordinate 115,758 of JBAMJV010002801.1, read as the reverse complement.
ATCAGAGTTCACAGAGTCATAAGATCTGATAAACAAGACCAGCTCTAGACGATACAAAGTCTTCATAATTGACAGCCCATTAAATTTATTGGCCACTAGTACATTATGGAATCACTAACAAATTGAAACTTGAAATTGGAATGGGCTATATAAATCAAGGTTAATTTAAACTTTGATGGTCAAAAACCAGAATTGGGAGGCAACCCCCCCCCCCCCCCCCTCAAAAAAAAAAAAGAAGACATGAAAACCTACAAAACCCTGAAGGGTGTCTGACACTACAGTTGGTTTACCAGTCAGGCCAGTAAATGTTGGCCTTAAGGGGAATTTTGCTCGGAATAAACTCTGTATGTTGTGGCCATGGGCCAGGCCAGTCCACCAATGTTAATTTCAAGCCTTGGCATAAAATGAAAATTGAAATGAGGGTCACTCTAGCGATTAAAGGGACTTAGTAACATTGTCCAAATCCTCAAAATAAAATTGTAATTCTAGCGGTTCCTTTATACCTTGTTGTATTCGTATTAACAATAAAATCATGGGACAGCTTTCGGTTTTTCAAATTTCCCTTTCATTACAAAGATATGTATGATTGAAGTATTTAGATAAGAAAATCTCCGGGCGAGATTTTCATCCCTGTACAAAGTGAATGCAGTGAGTTGGTGAATATCACCCAATATCACTTTGCATTTTCGCTCATTACTTGGCCATACATTGTCCATTTGACCTGAAATTTTCACACAATACCCTGAGGACATATGAGATAACAACAGTATACATTGCATCAACCATTCATCAGTTTTTGCACATCTCAACAAAGTTACTAGATCCCTTTAAACAATCCTACTACTACTCTTATGAACTTGACAATACTATACAGCATCTATTGTCAAAGGTCAGAGGTCAATGACCATGAACATTGTGTACTTTTGTCAAATTTCTAGTGAAGCTTGGTTGGTCAAGAAAGTCCACCCTCCCTCATTATGCATTCCGGACATGATTTCTATTTTTGATTTGTATAACGGAAACCAAATTAATTAATTAACTTATCACCGGTGCGTTTTTGTAATCATTGTATCTATCATCTAACACGCCGAGTGAGCAATGCTGATAAAATGTTGAACAACGATATTAACCAAAATTGATCTAACAGGCGGTGTACATGCACATTACATCTCAAGTGCATCTTGAAATGCAATCGAAGAAACACAATCTGGACAACTGGCAAGTGTGTTCTCGAATAACTATACGTACTGTACAGTACATTACGACTGACCACATATAAGTCTAGCTGGTATGGAATGACCTCAAAAGAACTGGACACGCGACTCAGCCAGGCCACATTTCTACAAATATTTACCCTCACTGGGCATCGGGGCCCACATGGATAGATCTATTCTACATAACGTGTATCTCCCAGTACAAAGATGCACTCTGTGTGCCATGAGCTATTCTAGTTCTACGCTGTAAGCGAGCTCCCCACGTGTGTACAGCACGGTGTCCGATATGCGGTCCTGTATTTGAACTTGCTACTGTACTGGCTGAGCCGTACAAGCGGCATCTGTGTGTCATTAACATACACACCTTGAACAATACACTTACATGATACTGGAAGAGAAATCATGCTACCAACTGCAAGTTAACACATGTGGGGGGGGGGGGGGGGGGAGGTATTACAAATTCACATCATTTATGGTATAATGAAATTAACAATTTGAATCAAATAATTTCAATTATTTCAAATATCATTTTTATCTGTGACTTTAACAAAACTATCATTCAATTGAAATATCTTTTTATTCAGTTATTTTAATCAATGTAAACTGGTTAAATATGAAATATTGTATTTTCCCCCCTTTGAAATCTCTCGATCCCTCACTTTTTTGTTGTTGTAAATTTGCATTCTTTCTGTAATACAAAGGAAGCAGAGAAACCGATACAAATAGCATTGAACAAACAAAAAAGGCATCCTGAAATGAAATGGATGCATTTCAACACGGAGGAAGACAGAAATTACAGTCCATGCGTTATGACTAGTGTGCATGTGACCTCAAACTCCCACCAGACAGTGATATTGATAGCAATTCAAGATGCCTGCCTATTTCAGGCTGAGATGAAAACAACAGAGATTTAAGGCCTCTATACGGCTCCATATATAACCACTCAATTGATCATGGGGTACAGTGCAAACATGCAGGGCTCAAAATCAACTTTCCATTTCCATTTTTATTTGCCCAGTTCAGCTTGAATATAAGATGATCCAAAACCAATGATTTTTTTGTTCCGACCATGGTTGGCGAACAATAAGTTGATGCTAGAACTCAATTTCTGGCCTTGTGGTGGCCCAGTCAGGGAAGTCAAAACATGATTTGTCAAATTCTAGTAGCCCGAAACCTGAAACTGGTCGCCCCACCCAAAACAAACAAAAACATAACAAATTATTATTTTTGGTTGCCCAATCAGGCCAGTGGAATTTAGGATCAATGAAATTTGGTGCTGGAGTAGCCGGGTAGCCCCAAGCTAATTTTAACTGGCCCCGGGACAATTTCAAGCACTGGATGTATTCACTATTAAAGGGAAAGTTGAGTTTTGGTAGAGAGGGCGCTAGACTACTTAATTGGTTTGTGAGGTAATGAAAAACTGAGTGTAAAATTTGAAAGAGCATAATATTTAAACAATAAAATCATCTTTGTTTGATAAAAATCGGTTCAGAAACGGCTGAAATATCCATAAATATAACAATTTGTAATAAACCCGGGGCCCCGGGTTTATTAGAGAATTTTAAACCAGCCGTTAAAATTTTTTTTAAATGCTTCCTCTTTTCAAAAAGTTACAAAATAGGTATTTAAATAGTTGTTGGTTATTTCTCTATCTAATCACTATTTCAACAAAGCATCACATGCACTATATTTTATTCAAAATGGTTGAAACCGATGAGTGTTTAGAGAGCGCCCTCTTACGTTTTAACGGCTCTTTTTGAATGATAACATGATCTTTACGTCATTTGTAATTTTGTGTTCCTTTCTAGTTATAACTATTAGTTTGTAATGTAATGATGCAGGTTTTGGTTACTAAAATTCAGTTTCACTAAAACTGTACTCTCCTTACCAGAACTCAACTATCCCTTTAAATGCACAGCGTGGATATTGTGCATGGGAATGTGCAATGAGCAATGCAGGAGTGCAAAATCAGATTTGACAAAGTCTTCACAAATCACACGAGATGTTTAACTCGGATGTGTGTTTCTTCTCTTGCCCTAGTTTAATGTGAGGCACCTAGTCTCACATCCATGACATTGAAAGCTTAAATGTAACACGGTTATGTTCTCCATACCAGAACACCAATGAGATTTCCTTTATTGGAAGTCTAACAAAACCAAGTTTGCAGCGTTGTACATACTGAAACAAATAATAAGCGCAATATATTAAGGAGAAATAATAAGTGAAGTCAATAGAAGATACAAAGTCTAGATACAAGGTATCAGGGGGAAACAAATGTATTTCATAAGCTATTTTTCGACTTGCCTGCACGAAAATAAAACAAACAGAAATTACATTTGCACAGATTCTCTTTTTGGCATATCAATGTGTTAAATCACCCTGCACCCCTTTATTTTGTTCACTGCTTGGGATCAAATTTTTAAGCTCAAGGGTTAATCTTTTTAGTTAGATGAGCTTGGTTGGTATTATTTTCATCGTGATGTATTCCAATATACCCAGTTTTTAAAATGATTTACACCTTTAGTTTAAGCCCACACAATGTTTAAATGTTAAATATGTTCATGCTGGGTCCCTCTTCAAAGATGTATGCCAGCAATGTGCCGCGGATACAACGCCTGTATCATGAAAGGCCACATACTTAACGGACGGGTGCTGATATACATGCCAAGTAAATGTAATTATATCAGACTTCTGGAGTGATGTACAGTTAAAGTGAATTAGGTGCCTAAATACAATCATGTTACATCTAAATCTCTATGACTACTTCAAATTCTGCAGCAATTTTTCCTTTCTTTCCCCAGTACGACAATAATTATTATTTAGTTTGTGTGTTTTTAAATTAATGACAATGTCTGGTGGAAAGACTAACTACATCCATCTGATCTGGAGGAATAACAAGGCATGGCGTCCTGAAAACATGAAGTGATTGACAGATACAGCATCCATGCGTTGCATCCACAGCCTTGGTTAGCGCCTGGTAGGCCACAGACAGACAGCTAGCTTTACATCAAGACCCAAATATTAATCAATATTTAGGTGGAAGCTATAGAGGTTATTTTCTTTTATTATAGTTAAGAGGCAAGCAGAGAAAGAGATGGGGGAAACACAATATTATAACATCACAGACAGGCATGAGGCAAGGTATTCATTTTGTCAGAGATAAATTTTCTACCTATCTGAATCAAACAAAATCGAAATTAAGAACAAAAGACTGAAGATGGGCTAATAGTGCATGTGAGGGGGTGGGCAGGAGTTTGACGATATCAAACGAGATGCCCTTTACCAGCTATGGTGCCCTTTAAACCGACATATCATGCTGGATTACGGAGATGCTGAATACAGGTTTGGAACTGGGAGGGGGGAGGGGGGGGGGGGGGGGGTTGGTGAGTGGAGAGAGTACGCATCTAGGAAGACCAACTGGGTTGCAGTTGACGTCTTCATATCTTGTTTTTATTCATACAGTATGTCGATTGATTTAGGTTTGGAAAAGTACTTAGAGGATGCAGAAGCAGTCACATACATGTAGCTCTTTAACCAGCGAAGTACATGCAGGCTTTATAACATTATGGGAGGGGGCAGGAAAAGTAATAGATAATCATGATTTGTTGATGTCTTAAAGGGGACCATCAGGCAAAGAACAACACATAGTTTTATGACTTGGTATTGTTTTGTGATATCAAATAGTTTGCAAAGGGTTGTGTAATTCATAAACAAAGCAATTAATTACCACCACTTACGGAACCACTATTATTTCCTGGTTCCGTACGGGCCAAACATTTGCGAGTGCGCCAATGCAAGTCACGCGTACGCTTGGAGACAATAGAATCCCGGACGAATCGTTCGCTCTGGACAAATTAGTCTTCGTAATTCAGACCCATGATCGCATGCTTTAGAACGGTAATGCATTTTCCAATTTTTTTCTTATTTTTTTCTGGAAACATATTTTTGTGAACTTGTTGATGGAATGGACTACTAAAGGTGTTACCTTTCATTTATAAGAATATATGGACACTAATTCATGAGCACTGAATGGGAGAGGGGGGGGGGGGGGGGGGGGAGGGAATGGAGTGAAAAAGAAATGACACAGAGAAGGGCTGTCCTGGTTTTGCTTTGAAGTATTTTCAGCCCCTTTTGTTTCATTCACGAATTAAAAGATCCGTTTGTTGAAAAGCGGATGGTAACTTATCAGCCCGTTTTCTTTCATTCATGATTTCATCGAGATCCGTTTGTAGCAGAGTGGACGGTGCCTTATCAGCCCGTTTTCGTAATTCAGGATTTCGTCAACATGTAGGTCAGTTTGTTGAAAAGCTGAAGGTGCCTTGTCATACTATTTTCATTCATTCATTCATTCATGTTTTAATCGAGATCCGTTTGTTGAAAAGCGGAAGACCTGCCTTATCAGCCCATTTTTCATTCATTCATGTTTTCACCTAGATCCATTCGTTGAAAACCGGAAGGTGCCTTGGCATAGCGGTAGGTGCCTTGGAAGTTGGCACCAGTTCTAAGGCTCAGTATTAGAAATGTCGCAAAGTGCACCAGCATGCATGCATTCACAAGGATTCATTCATGGCTATCTGTAATGTGCATACATACAAGTACAGGTGCTTCCGGAATAAAACAACACATAGACATAACTTGCCCTTGACATACTTCACACAAACATGGGGTAGCTAGAATAACTCACATGGGGGGGGGGGGGGGGGGGGGGTAGAAATCATGCACCAGCAATGGCAGTGTGCACGCATTCATTAATTCATAGCAATGTGTAGTACTATACTATACTTCCTAAATCAAATCTAGACATTACCTTGCCCTTGACATAATTTATTTTTAAATGGCCTAGCTGGAGAGAACTCACATGGGGGTGGGGGGGGGGGGGGGAAATTTGAAATGTTGCAGTGCACCAGCATGCACGGCTGAGCCTGCATGCATTCATGAAGATTCATTCATAGCAATGTGGACCATATTAAACTTCCTAAAATCGAATCTACAGACATACCTTGCCCTTGAAATGATTTAATTGACATAAACGTGGTGTAGCTGGAGTTAAATCACTTGGAGGAAGGGGGGAGAGGGGGGCTAAGATGGTGGAAGGGGTAGCCTGCGCCAAATTCAATTTCATTTGCCATATTTCAATTTCTGTGTTTATGTTATATTCATTTTCACTTCTAGCCAACAGGGGAAGGGGATAATGGGGAGGGGGTGTAAAGCCAAGGGGGGGGGGGGGGGGGGCAAGGATTCACACACGTTATGACGTATGGACAGGCTGGTAAACTAGACGATATTCATTCTTGCTTAATACCAAAACATATTTGCTGGGCAGCATGCTGTGCCGATCAGCACGTAAATCTCCATCCATTCATGAATGAATAGCAAAAAAAGCTGTCCGGGATTCCATGCGGCTCAATAACATCCACGGTACTCTCCCTCCCAAGAAGCCATAGCATGATACATGGCATGAAGAATAGCACAGGGAGGGACTCATCAATTACTGACTCAATCGCTTCAATAAATAACCTACAATCACATTTTAATAGAGGGTCAATAGCTGTGTACTACCTCTACTACCGTGAACACCTTGAATACCAATGTCGCAAACTTGCACCCACCATACACATACTATCCAATGAGGTTTTATATCACTGGCAAGCCAGAAGTTAAACATGAGCAAATACGAATAACCATGTTATAGAGGTCAATGGTGCTATGTAAGTACTCACTGTACAGTATTTGTTCCTTTAATCATCCATGCACAGCCTATGAACGCAGTTTAATAGCACTGGCATTAACACTAACACCGTCATTAACACTTATTACATACTATTAACCAGTCTAGCATACTCCATGACCTTGCAACGTCCTAGAACATTCAGCCAGGTCTAGAAAGAAGATGCAAGCATGGTTGTATGCAGGGCTTGACACTAGCACTTGCCCTATTGCCTGGGGCAAGTACAAATTTGTGTCGGGCAAGTAAAATATCATAAATGCCCTAGTTTGGTTACCCGATCGGGCAACTAAATTATTGGTCAACTATGAGAGAATAATGTAATTCCTTAGGTTTATATCTCCTCTAGAAGTAAGTGGGCAAGTAAACTTACTGTTCGGGCAAGTGCAATTTGAGAAGTTATGATTTTACTCGCCCAAACGGGCCACTCAGAAAAAAAGTTAGTGTGGAGGCTTGTATGTGTGAGCAGGAATGAATAATTCCTTCAGGCTACTTTTTAAAAGATTGCAATGCACGGGGATCAAAGAACCTGTCTGAACTAGGCTGGTGTGTGCGCTCTACATAACACTATGTACACGTTTGTAGTCTGTTTTGAATTTATTATTTTTGTAGACGTATCAAAACATTACCACATCACCCATCCCTGCATCTCTTCTTACAACTGGAAATGAATGCAAGAGGACAGAACACAACACCCCCAGGCCAGGGCAGCCATGGTGTTTTCCCAATGATCATGCAAATCATATTAACTCTTTTTGTGCCAGGGCATTCATGTTAGTTTCCTGATGATCTTACAAATTACATAAACTCATTCCCTTCAAGATTTTACATTGCCCAAAGCATTAACACAAGGTCTACCAGGTTTCTGTAGGCAATGGGTCAACTCTCTGTGCCAAGCTGTTTCATCACACTTTAGTTCGAACCAGGATTTTTGTTTTAAATACACAAAGAACATTACCACTTTCCTTCATAAAATGTGATGACAAGCATACAGTGCATTAAATACCTTTTTAAGAGGATTACAATGGACAAGACAAACTTGTTGTTTTGTGGTTTTCGTTATACCAAAAAATACCAACTCGTTAAACATAACTATAAAAGTAAGATCTATTTAATCTCAAGGAACCAAATTAATTGTTGTTAATTGTTATCTGTGCCAAATGGCCGTCAAAGCACATAGAGGGGGTTAATGAAATGCACATCTTCAGGGGTCCTACTACAACTACACATACTCTAGGTGCACCTGTATTTGACTCCATCTACACATCTCTTCGTAATTTCCGACGTGTGATCGATAATTCTTTGCTGTCGGGGCATGTATGGTTAAATAGCCATCACCTCTCTAGCCGAGGCTATATACATTGTACCTAGTGAAAAGGGAGTGAAGTCGGGAGGGGGAAGGGATCTAGTATGTACTGAAATGTTGCGACCAACCATTTCTCATTTGAAAAATCAATCATGCCATGTAGCTTTAGGCATCCCAGCTTAAATTATCAAATATTAATTACAATCTGATTTGGGGAAATGTAATATGATTTCATTAGATATTTTTACTAGCTAAACAGTCAGGATATCTTACAAATTCTTGAATACACATGTATTGATAAAGACAATAAAACAAATCCTGTTGCAACCAAAAAAATACATGGGGGCAAAGGGCGATTCGCCCCCGATACCTTTAAAATCGCCCCCGTGAGCCATGGCACGGGGACAAAAAAAAAAAAAATAATAATAATAATTTAATTTTTTTTTTTTTTTAAAGTAGAAATTCAAAGGGAATAGAATCAAGTTATTATGGTTTATTTTATGATAGAATGAGTTATTAAAGCAATTTGTGCAGTTAACAAGTCATGAAAGTGTTCAGTTTCATGTTTTATGAAAATGAAATTTTAGTGAATTGACCCTCCCCTTTACCATGAAATCGGCACAGCAAAGTGGCTCTGTGCGTGACGTAAGAGCCGGGCTTTGCGCTCCCGACAGCTCTAGCTCGAACGGCGATCTACACGCAATCGTTCATATAGTGGACGCAGTTCTACTCTCTCAAAAGGATTGAATATTGCCTGAATAATCAATATCTGACACACAGTTGTCCTCTCATGTCCTGAAACATAACCTAATGTCAATATTCATGTCATTATTGGCATTGAAAAAGTGTCAATCTCCGTAAAATAACTGTTTACAACTCAATCCATTTTGCCGAATTGTTGTTCATATACATGTACACGGAGATAGTATGAAAAACAAATCTATTATAGCTGTGTTACAAAAGAAAATTACGTAGTAGAATCATGTTCCGAGCTAGAATTGCCTTTGTTAATTAACAATATATAATATTTCTTATCCATTTCAATATGTCAATAACTGGTAGAACAGTGTATTTCTCACCGTTTTGTTTTGGTTTTGTTTCGTTTCGTAAAAGTTTTGTCCATCGAGAAATACATGCAAGCGCACGATCGTATACCCGGCGGTATACTATGCATATTGTGTATGTTATTGAACTAAAAGTAGTTCCAACGTATGCGCTATATTGGAAGCTTTCTACAGTCCACACGCGCACGATCACGATCTCGCTCTAGAATTACATCTGACAGTTCAACATGGATGAAGAATTTCAACAAAACAGCCTGTTAATGGACTTCGAAGTATCCGTGGAGGAGCAAGCTAGCTAGCTAACACGTGCACTCGTTTGTTTTGATGCGCGCGCAGGAAATGTAAATCCGCCAGCGCTATCAGCCGTATAGGTAATGCGGCTGCCAATGTTCAGAGAAATCGCGGATGAATCGTAACAACACAGGCGATCGCGAATCTAATTCACTCGACTTTTCAAGCTAAACCATGAAACTAGCCATGATAGATCGACTAAAGTAATAACTATTCTTCGTTTTTTTAAATTTCATTTGATTCATAATGATTATTAACTGTTTGTTTCCATAATGGAAGTGGTAAATTCTCCGTCTGATATGTCAAAGTGAAACTACATGTTGGTACAAAATCTGTGCAGGCCTACTGCACGACACAGTCGTATAGTTTCCTCTTCTTTTTTCACCTTTTTTCAACTTTTTTTGTCACAAACGATACATTTGTTGGAATATCATGATGAAAATATAAATGAGAAGCAAATTACAAACAATGTAGTATTATAATTTATTCTTGGTAAGGGAAAAATAGCACATAAGTTGAAGCATTGTCTTTCCAGCCTGGTATGTTATACGCTTATCTACATACAACCGCGGCAGCCGCCTGGGCTTCAAGCCCGGTTCTTACGTCACAGCTAAAGGCCGTTTCGTATAGCGATTGAGCGAATTTGTCCCTGGGAATAGGGTGATGTTTTCACCCTAATTTCGCTTTTATGGACGCGTTATATTGTTTGAATGTCAGTCAAGCTCATTATATGGCTTATAAGCTTTCTGTAGATATGAATATCGTCATATTTAGGGGTTTTCTTTGATTTTCTCCTTTAAACATCTTTTTGCATGATCGGAAAGCGCCAGAAACGTACCAAACATGGCATAATCAGATAGATCATATCATGATAATATTTATTAGACCCTTGAGCAGTGAAAACGATGTTAACAAAAAAAGAGCCCCCGTGAGCCCCAAAATAGCCCTCGTGAATAATTTCACGAGGGCGTTTTTTTCCCTCAAAATTTTCAAAATCGCCCTCGTGAAAAAAAAAGTATTTTTTTGGTTGTCCTGTTGTACCAATTTCTGGAACGATTTCATGAGAGGGTACCTTTAAAGAATACTACAACTGTGTTACATTGCTATCTGTAAAGTCTGATATCTCGCTACAGCGTCTCCGCTAAATGGAGTAACATTTAAAGGGGTTCATCTGTCAAAGGGGTAGGATTTGATAAAACATTCCTCGCGTTTTCTCTACCTAATTGAGATTTGAGATTTTGAAGTCCCTGTCACCAGGTTCCCTGCAGGCAATGGGTTAGTGGTTAAGTAGTTAAAACTAATTGTGTATTCTTCCATAGTCACTGATCAGAGTGGCTCAAGGTCAAGATCGGGCTGAATATCATGTGTCTCTAATCCATCTCATCTCCCCCACGAAGCGTACACATACATCATACAAGATTGGCAGTCACCCTCTGTCCTTTACATTGGGCATACTACGTAGTGTATTAAATGCTCTTTGTGTACATCTCAATGCCTGCTTTCTTGTGTTCTTTATATTGGAATATATAAATATATCTATGCCCACGCCTTGTAATTGAAGCTATGTACAGAGGGGGCTCCCAAATGGTATGAGATGCATTTGACATACATGTCTGCCATGCCAGTGCCATCTTCAATACGCATGATGTGCTAACTTCATCTGTCTGCCCCTGTCTGTAATACTCTGTATAGTACATGTATATCTCCCCATGATATAACAAGCGCTGTCGCTATACACCGGCATGCCTGCATACTACTTACTGGGCAAGTTTAACCGAGTGGAATAATAGAGACAGAATTCCTGCATGTAATACATTACAAGTGCATACATACAGTACATACATGTGTATTTCTCCCTCATCTAAGGATAAGAGAAGCCGAGCAGACATCAATAATTTATCACTGTACACCTGCGGTGACAGAGATTGTATTTATTATTTAGAAAATCTGTGTACGCTGTAAAATGTACACTTCAATACATTTACTGACTGGTCTTGTAATTCACTTTAAATATAAACACAAACAGGAAACACTCTGTTTTTAATCAGGATTGTTAAACATTAATTAATAATCATAAATAATAACAATAAAGCGTATTTGATATAGCACTAGTGATTCATGAGAGCATCATAGTACTTTAGTCACTTTACATTATTTATTAGCCCGGTCAACGGATACACACTGCAATAATTCCTGTGCAAAAAGGGGATACATGTTCCACTTCCTAGGGAGTAATATTCTAGCCAGTCCTAATGCCTTCATGACTTGAACTTTTGATTCTAGATCCTGGAAATTCTCCAAAATCTTCTATCATGCCAATTCATATTTCTAAGCCCAAAGTACCAACTTCAAGTAACATATATTTCAGTTGAACTTCATAGATTTTAGATCCTGGTAATTCTCCAAAATCTATGCCAATTAGCCGAAGTACCAACTACAAATAGTAAGTACATCTTTTCCAATGTTAGGAATTAGAATATGTCCCATATTTGGAGCTGCAATGTAATTTGTATGATAAATCCACAATCCAACTGGGATTTAATCTCAACTTCTCCTCTTTCCTCCAGCGTTACAGGATGGCCAATGACAATGACTAATTTTCCTGTTTCCAGGGAAGTTCAAAGTCAAGAGAGGGGTAAAAACGGTCTCCACAGACCCCTAGAAGCCCCCTGCATAGTTCACATTCTCTCCAATTACCCCCACTGCACTGCCCAGGTCAAATTCTGAGAAAACTTTGAAGAAATAAATCTGATGAGCTATCATTTGTGACATTGAAATTAAATGGTCTAGCTGAGCAGTTTAAGCATGATGTAATTATTGTTGAATTCCTTTGTCTTCTTGTCATAATCATAGCTCCATGACCTGCTAAGGACGATGCTGAGATATTAGACTGTTTTTTTCTTCCTCCTCTTCTTCTGTAGAATGTATAAAAAATCCTCAATTTGGATATCACTAGCAATTGCCCTATTGCCCAGGGCAAGTAAAAAATGATGTATTGTATGTAATACAAATTTCATAAATGGCTTAGTTTGGTTGCCTGATGGGGCAAGTGATTTTGGTCAACTACGAGTTAATCTCATCTAGAAGTAAGGCGGCAAGTAAATTTTCTGTTTGTGAGAATACAATTTGAAAAGTTATCATTTTACTTGCCCCAACGGGCCAGTTGCAAAAAAAAGTTAGTGTGGAGTCATGAATACATATCCTGTTGCAGACATGTGGTATTGTGTAGACCAACACAACATTTAAACAGATTGTGGTTAGATGGGGGAATGCATGCTGATACCGAATTGTCTTCAGGGTCAAGTACACACATGGTACACGTATGTCTAATGTGACAAATGTGTACCTCCTTTGTTCCCCATCACGTAAGTTCTAACATTGTTTTTACAAAATTTACCAAGTAAATACCACGGTCCGTACTGTAATTGCATTATATACCGATGCTGAACAAATTACACTAGACACAATGGGTGCCTGCTTTGATGAACATCTTGCCTGACCTTGGAGATTAATTCAATTAGCTATGTCAGGCCCTAGTAGTACTGAGAATATTTCAATGTTATCAGAGATCAGGTGAAAATTAAAAAAAACCTTCCTTTTTTCTTTTGTTGTTGTTGGTTTGTTGGGAAGGGGTTTGGGGGGGGGGGGGGGGGGGGGGGGGGGGGGAGTGGACCCGAAGGCATTCAAACGGTTCAATGAATTTTCATTAAAAATGTTGACATTATATACTAAGCATGTATGATCAAGGAGGTTTAATTGAAATTAAACCTCCTTGGTATGATGCACGTTAAAAAGTTGTGACAAAAATATTTCTCATTGAAAACACATAAGTTGCTATCATGGGCCACGGTGGGAGGCGAAAAATGAAATACTGTAAATCATACTATACCTCGCACAAAAAGTTCCGCAATCGAGGTTTGCACATTAATAACTTTTTTATTACGTTATTACCATTCATAAATTTGGTATCATTGGAAAGCGTGAATCCTCCTCTTTACATTGATATAACATTTGCTATGAATATTTTATCATGGAATGTGCATTGCATCCAAATGTAGGGCAAAGTCAAAAGTGAAATGTTGCAAAATGCACTGATTTTGTCAACAGAGTGCCTTCCTTGGCTTGAATGGGGGTGAGGTGGTCATGCATTCAAGCCACGTTTTAGGGGAAGGATCAAATTTATGCTATGCAGGATATCGCGAGATCCTGCATTCTGAACGCTCTATTCAATTTTAACAAAGGAGGCGTTATTCGCCATTCCTGTCCAGAGGGGGCAGAAGACTCCCTATTGTCCGCAGAACCATAAAAAACGGGGAGATTAAAAGCTAACGGTACCCCGTTCTTTGCCGTTCCGCTTTCTATCCTTTCATTCTGCGCGAGAACGGCGAAGATCGGGGGATTAAAAAGATAACGGTAATACGCTTTCTAGACCATGTTGAGACCCTATTCAACGCGGATCTTTTTATATTGAAAGTTAATCCCCCGATCTTTGCCGTTCTGCATATCTTTTATCCCCTTCTATACCGACTCGGGTATGAACTCGCAGTTTAGAAATAGTGGTATCATCCCATTTTGTGAAATATCGGAACTAATTTTGTCTCATTGGTCGTCCGACAAAGTTATCAAACATACGCAAATTCATTGATGCTTTCGTTTTAACTAATAATTATTACTAACGAAGTTACCTTATTTTATGCATCATTTTGGTGAAATATCGGAACTAACTATGACTCTTTTATCGTCCGACAAAGTTATCAAACATATACGCAAATACATTGATGCTTTCATTATGTGCGAGAGCTGCAGAACGGCGAAGATCGCGGGGATTAAAAAGATAACGGTTACGCTTTACATTCGGCGTATTTTCTCGTAGTTTTTATCGTAACTTTGTCCGCTAATTTTGAGAAGATATTCGACGGCTTTCCAGATTAGTTTGGCATTGCTTTTATCGTAAAATCATTTTGATAATGTATGCTTTTATTTTGTAATGATGAAAACGACATTTCATATTTATTTGGCATCATTTTCTCGTATCGCAATTATCAATATTTTGTCCGCTAATTTTGAGAAGAAAATAACGATGCTCCGATGTTTTATTGTCAATAATTTTGAAAATGCGTGCTCTTATTTTGCGATGATAAAAACGATGCTGCAGATTTATTCGGCATCGAAATTTCCTCGTAGCGCATGTCGTTATGCCCGCTAATGTTGAGACGATATTTAACGGCATTTATTTTGATTCATGTATATCGTCTGTCGGACTTGTAAACTTACCGTTATTACGCCGACTATTTTATTGACTAATATTCGTAACGTTTTCGTTTATTTTGAGAACGTAAACGATATAATTACGGCATTTATTTAGACCCCTGTATCGTCAGTGGGACTTATTAAATAAGCATATTTACGATGATAATTTTATTGAATAATATTCGAAACGTTTTCGCTTCATTTTGAGAACGCAAACGGTAAATTCACGGCATTTATTTCTACTCATGTATCGTCTGTCGGACTTATAAAATAAGCATACTTATACGATGATTATCCTACATTGACTCATATTCGTAACGTATTAAAGTTTCTATGATTTTGGCATCACTTTCGTAACTCATGAATTAATGCGCTCTCTAACTTTCATTTTGAGAACGCAAACGGTAAATTCACGGCATTTATTTCTACTCATGTATCGTCTGTGGGACTTATAAAATAAGCATACTTATACGATGATTATCCTACATTGACTCATATTCGTAACGTATTAAAGTTTCTATGATTTTGGCATCACTTTCGTAACTCATGAATTAATGCGCTCTCTAACTTTGAGAAGATCATAATAATTATGTTCCGATAACTTTGGCATGATTGTTCGTAACTCATAAAATCGCGCTCTCTAACTTTGAGAAGATAATGATCAATATGTTCCGAAGATTTAGGCATAGCGATAGTAATGATAATTGTTACAGAAATTATATTGTTTTTCTTTTCCCTCCCGAGCTTTCGTTATAACTCGGGATGCGTGTTTGTAAGTGAGATAATATCTCCGATGTTTGAGATATTTATCGCATCGCATATAATAATATAATATTATTATATCGAAACATCGTTTCCATTTGGAGAAGATCATTATGATGTTCCAGATAAGTTCGGTATCATTTTATCTGAAGTACATTTTTTGTAATTATTGAGATAATAATTCCGATGTTTCCGTTATTTGCCGCATCATTTTCTTGCAGGCATTATCAGACATCGTTTTCATTTTAAAAAGATGATTATGATGTTCCTGATTAGTTTGGCATTTTTATCATAAACTTGAAAAGCGAATTCGTGTTTTGATATGTTAATTACGATGTTTAAAATATTTTACGCATGCATCATTATTATCTGGAAGTACATACATCGATCGTAAAATTGTGTGAACAATTTTAGAAGATAATTGAAGATTATTATTAATTATGATGTCCAGATTAGTTAGTTAAGCATCATTTTATCATAATTTTGAAAAGATTCATTTTGACTACAGATTTGTTTTATTAGTAAATGACATTGATTAAACTTGTTCGGATTGTAACGTTTGCATGATTGTTCAAATCTCATCTCCTCCTTTTCTGTTCATGATATAAAATTGATTAGTTTACCTCGAAACAAATTAATTTTATTATTATAATCTCTCTTACTTTCTCTAATATTCTCTTTGCATGTTTTGACGCTTTATTTATGTTATAGTTGCAATTAATGTGTGTATTTTTCCCTTTCATGGTTACCTTATATATTTTGCAATATTCTTTTTCTCATATCGCAGCGATTTTATCACATGTTGTTTCCGTATTCTTTTATTTTCGTTGTAAACAGTTACGGTCGTCCGATAAATATAAATCATATAATTATATTATTAATTTGTTACTTCAGTTACTAGATCGACATGAACAATTAGACAGACGGGTAGGTCCTCTTAATAATCGCATAATCAAAGAATTATTACTAAAAATGACAATCAAGAACATCATCAGATTGTCCTTCATAGCGTGTAAATAAATATCATTATTATATTATGTCATACAAATCATTTTTGCTACATTTAAAAAATCATATCCGTATTTGTTGGGAACATCATCAAAATGTTTCGTAAGATAGAAGACGCTCATTTTCAGATGATGCACTCCCTCAAATTCTGTTCTATCACAGGGACATTGTAATCGCAAAATCATAATATTAATTTTACGGGGGAAAAATAAATAACATCGGGGAAATCGCTGCTGAACTCCCGGGGAGGTTTTCACTTGCAAATAAGCATTTTAAATTATGCCTGTATTGTAAGGGATTTGAGGGGGAAAAAACGGCGTTACTAGGGGCTGAAGGGTTGAGGGGGAGGGGCATCCGCGGCGAGTTATAAATCTAAGGTTTAGTTTTGTGATGAATGAACACACTACATTGTGTTGAGCTGTGGGCCACGTGGCGTACTAGAACAAACACAGGCCATGTCAACTCGTTAAATTGCTTCTCGTAATATTGTTAATCAAGAACAGGAAAAGGAATTTGTGGGTTGGGAAAGTGGTAGAAATATGAAACGAGAAACTAAGTATTCTTCAAGGGTGACCTTCACGTATGTGTGTGTGTGTGTGTGTGTGTGTGTGTGTGTGCTGGGGGAGGGGGGGGGGACAAATCACAATTGCTTGTAGTACAAATGGTTAAAGTAAGGCCTGTAAAGTGTCTAACTACACGAAAATTACTGGGAGCTTCCTAGTGTATCTTCTATGTTGTTTAGCTTATGGTAAGAGAAGAATAAAAAGGGGTTAGATTTTGTCAAATGCCCCTTAAGTATGACGATATCTATCATTCAGCTCAAACGGTTAACAAACCGTCATAAACCTTATAAACGTCCGTTGTAAAAGCTGACGCATATTTTCGCCTTTTAACCGGGAAAGCAGTGTTCTTTTTCAATGAAACAAGGGAGCTCCCAAGTATTTTGTGTGGCGTTAAGACACTTTACAGGGATCCCTTTAAGATACCGACACTCTTATCAACACAGCTATAGTCGAGATCAAAAGCTACCGCCCCGGCCATAATTTCCAAGAAAATAAACAACGGGGTGATAGTCTTGAATGTCAGGCAATGTAAAATGCGTGAGAAAGTAGCTTCATTTATTGATCGGGATTCATTCCCTCTTCTAATCCCCCCGATATGGATGGATGGATGGATGGATGGATGGATGTTTTTAAATATTTTCTTTCTCATATTGCAGCGATTTATCACAATGTTTTTTCCGTTTCCTTTTCTTTGAATATAAATCTTATCATGCACGATCGACTTCAAGAATCGTACGTCCTTTAAATCTTCGCAAAATCAGAGAACGTGTTATCAAGAGCATTGTCAGATTTTCCTTGAAATTAAATTATGAGCGTTTGTTCATTATATGTCATACGATTTTCATTTGTGCAAATGGAACGTATTTTTAACAAATATGGCGGCATTTGTCATCGAAACAACTTGTCATCCTCTGTATGGGAGGTTTTGTTGTTTTAATATGTGTAGCCCGGTCACGGGCGTCGATCTATCTATGATACCCATTGATCAGGGGGCGATGATCCATTCATCCATCCCCCCCTGATGAATGGGTATTACGTAAGTATCGACGCCCATGAGCCCGGTATGATGGGCGGATTAATCAGAAGGAGATTATTATTTTTGTTTGTTGACGGTCTACGTAATTGAGTGCGCACATGTACGTGGATGCGTGATTACATTTATACCAACTTGATGATTTACAGTGGGACAGCGGCCCATTATAGACACAACATGACACTAATTCGAATTATGTAACCTCTTGGATGGAATGCCATCCCTACCCAGAGCGAGTGACAGGGGGGGGGGGGGGGGGGCAGCAGCCGTGGCCAGTTTTAGATGTCAGTTTTGTGGCGATTTTGTTGTTCAATTTGTGGCCACGTGGTATCAAGAGATGATCGTATACATTACTAAGGCGTTCTAGAACAAATACAGGCCATGTAAATTCGCTGAATTGCTTCTCGTAACATTGTTCAATAACAAGAGAAGGAATTTATGGGTTGGGAATGTGGCAGACATGTCATTTTTCGATATTGATATGAAAATATATATAGTGTATTTTGATGCGATGTATTTATCTGGATTTTGTTGTATACATGGAATCTCAACTCACAGTTTTTATTCGTTTAAAATAATTAATTCTAAAGAGATAAGGAATGAGTACCAATTTGAAAAATTACCGAAAACACATTTGAAGTTGAAAAATAATCTTACAAAAAGAGACCGATTCGCCGCTAGCACTTCGGCTAACGAAGATCAACAGGCTATTGCCGCCTGAGCTCCGGGGCGCGCAATTTTGTTTTAAACGCTAGCCTGGCCACTTTCACCATAATACTCGTGAAAGCGCGCTGGTATATAAGCCAAGACTAGCGCATGCTGAATGCGATACAATTTCTATGCATCAAACTCTGCGACTCTGCGACATCGATCTAGCTATAAAGACAAGTCCAAGGGCAAGAAAAAACGGGTAAAATAAAGGGTAACCATTAATTAGTGGCCGATCTTGATGCGGACTACGACCACGACGATGAGACTAGGAATATTCATCTAGGCGTAGATAAATATACACTCACAGTCATCATGGTGTGTGAAACCACGATTTTATTGAGAAAATTGCTATGCTTGCGTGTAAATCAACACACGCGAGCTAGTCTTGGCTTACCAGCGCGCTTTCACGAGTTTTTAGCTCACCCGGCCCGAAGGGCCCGATGAGTTTAGGCCATGGCGTGTCGTCCGTCCGTCCGTCCTTCCGTCCGTCCACAGTTTTCAAAATGCTTCTTCTTCGTTATTTTTCAACCGATTTTGATTCTGATTGTTTCATAAGATAGGGCTAGGAGGGGGATTTAAAACTTCTACACAGAATCGTGAAATTCATTATCTATGGTAATTTATGCAAATTTATTCCAAGAAATCACAAAAAATGCTTCTTCTCCTTCATTTCTCGACCGATTTTGATTTGGTTTGCTTTATCTGGTAGACCTAACTTTGGTACACTAAACTTCTACACAGAATTTTGAAATTGTTCTACATTAATTAATTATGGTAATTTATGCAAATTTATTCCAAAAATAACAAAAATTGCTTCTCCCTCATTTCTTGACCGATTTTCATTCTGTTTGGTTTATCTAATAGGGCTAGGTTTCATAAGATAGGGCTAGGTTTCATACGATAGGGCTAGGAGGGGGATTTAAAACTTCTACACAGAATCATGAAATTCATTATCTATGGTAATTTATGCAAATTTATTCGAAATCACAAAAAATGCTTCTTCTCCTTCATTTCTCGACCGATTTTGATTTGGTTTGCTTTATCTGGTAGAGCTAACTTTGGTACACTAAACTTCTACACAGAATTTTTTCTCCATTCATTAATTATGGTAATTTTTTTATTTTGACCAGTTGAAAAGTGTAGCCTACCACATGAAATTTGCGATATTTGATGTTGCGAGATGGCGGATGAGCGCTACGTCATTGACGTTCTGGTTGAGGAAAGTGGCCAGGCTAGCGGGGCACTGGTCGGCTACGAAAGGTGGCAGGGAGGCATAATGAGGCATACCAATATTTACACACAAACAAACGTATCTATATTCAACATCCACACGCACAAACCACACTCACAAATACACACATCAGCAACAAACGTGCATTTCAGGTCCGAGGCTTAAACACACATTTTCGAAGCCGAGACCAGTGTGGACCCGAGACCGAACAAATTGACATACATATATCTGACTTCGTAGGGGGGAGGGGGCGGGGTGTCCGAGGCACACACATTTTCGAAGCCGAGACCGAGACCGAACAAATGTATACATGTACATCTGAATGCATTGGGGGGGGGGGGGGGGGGGGGGGGGGGGTGGGGGTAAGCACAAAACGCGCCATGACTTGCTACGGGCCTGACACCATCATCATTATTATCTCTATCATCATCATCATCATCATCATCATCATCAAAATGCAGGGGGGGGGGGGGGGGGGGGGGAACCATCCTTACTTTTATCCGTATTTGATAAAAAAATATACGATAGCCATAAGCCTAGTAACATTGTTATTTAATTAGTAAATTTTAGGAGTGCTTTTATCGAGAAAAAAAATTTGTTTAAAGGGTTGCGTAATTTACAAAAAAAAACGGGACCGAGCCCCGAACGTGCCCGTGTTCGAGAGACGAGTAAGCAGGGGGGGGGGGGGGGGGGGGGGGGGGGTGCAGCCATCCTTAAAAGACTGATCATTATTTTGTAAAATCTGATCTGATCGTTTCTTGTTTTTATCTTGTTTTAATTCCTCCTACCCATATCATCGGGAAGTTAGCTATTATAACAATCATAATGATAATGATAATAATGATAAAAATCATCATCGTCATCTTCATATTAATCATACTTATCATCATGGGGGCGGGGAGTCATCCATACTTATTACATAAAATACGAGAGCCGCAAGCTAAGTAATATCGTTCCTTGTTTAACAAAAATGTAGGAGCGCATTCATCGAAATCAATTTTAATCATAATCATATTAATACGAATTAATAATAATGATTAGAATCATTATCATCATCATCATCATAATCGTAATCATTATGATGATGTAAGTAATAATAATACTAATGATAATCCAAAATCAGCTAAGAAAAACATTAAATAACTTGTTCATAATTCAATATCGTTGTATGTGCTGTATCTCATGCAGGTATGCAGGTATATTTCATTTCCAATTGTTGAACTGTGTCGTTCATATTTTTTGCTGTAATGTGGGATATGTGATATCACAGTGAATATGTTTACTCTTTCATATCAACATTATATGATGCCAGCTGTGTTGGATTATGTAAGAGTGCTACTACTTGGAGTTGAATAGCACACTCCGCCCTTTGGGAGACGCCCCCTTTTATACTCAATGAAAGAACAGGACGCACAGCTTTGTATTGTTCGTGTAAACCTTTGACCTTTGACTAAAAAATCAATAATATCCCCAAAAGATTTACCATGAAGTTTCCTTAGAAAATGCAGTGAATACACATGCATATAAGTATAAGTTTTTCTATTTAAAACCCGTGTTCCAAGTTCCTACTTGTTATGCTTGTTTTAATGCGATAATATAAACATATAAACATCAGCAACACGCCTGACGCGTACGACGAATTAACCATTATTTTCTATAAACCTGTTTCATACCATTTTGCTCGCTGTATAATTGTATTGCCTTTACACCAGCATGTGTCTGTTATTACATAAATTTACAAGCAAACTCAGAATTTAGAGACTAAGGATTAGGAAGATAACTACAGTTTTTTGCAGAACCATCGCCACTTGACGTGGGTTGAATAGAAGCGAATACAATGCCATGGTCAGAATATTGATCGGTCTATTGTGTATGCTTGCTGCACAAGTAAAGTCCGCTCACCGTGTTGAATACAATTTAAATACAGGACTTTTAAAATGAAAGGCAATGTTGGCTTTTCGCTAGCACTGAAGTATAACACTACGTAATGTTAAAGGGATAGTTGAGTTCTGGTAAGGAGAGTACAGTTTTGGTGAAACTGAATTTTAGTAACCAAAACCGGCATCATTACATTACAAACTAATAGATAACTAGAAAGGAACACAAAATTACAAATGACGTAGTAAAGATCATGTTATCATTCAAAAAGAGCCGTTAAAACGTAAGAGGGCGCTCTCTAAACACTCATCGGTTTCAACCATTTTGAATAAAATATTGTGCATGTGATGCTTTGTTGAAATAGTGATTAGATAGAGAAATAACTAACAACTATTTAAATACCTATTTTGTAACTTTTTGAAAAGAGGAAGCATTTAAAAAAAAATTTTAACGGCTGGTTCAAAATTCTGTAATAAACCTGGGGCTCCAGGTTTATTACAAATTGTTATATTTATGGATATTTCAGCCGTCTCTGAACCGATTTTGATCAAACAAAGATGATTTTATTATTTAAATATTATGCTCTTTCAAATTTTACACTCAGTTTTTCATTACCTCACAAAAAAATAAGTAGTCTCTACCAAAACTCAACTATCCCTTTAATATTTTAACGTTTAACGCTCGAATCATTGCGGAAACAAACTTCATAAATGCATGGGAATACGGCATAATTTAATTATCAGAAAGATTGTTTAAATCTGAATAACGCATACATGTATTTAGAAATGTGTGATCTTAAAATGTTGCATATCGTCATAATTAGTCTCCGCCAGATAAAATGAGCATATAAACATATAAAATATCAATATGACGCCCGATTCATTGAGGACATCGGCATTATTGTAAAACTTATTATTTCGGGCGGCTGATTATATCGGCTTTATCACGCCAATATAATATCAAAGTCGGAAGATGAATGGCTTACAATTTGCGCCATTTTTTTCAAACTAAAGTATCTTGCGTTTTAGACAAACATAATTGATAAACGTTTGTCAATGTTGTCCCAAAGGAATCCCGTTATAACGAAATCGTCAGGATCGCTGTTAGTTACGTGGTTCTACCTCAATATTAGTATTAATCTGAAGAATGGACAATGAATAAAACAACAATGCGTGATTAAAACATTATGTATCGTCAGAAACATCGTCATATTCTCCGGAATATAAATGGAGCATTACAAATAAAAACATATCAAGATTTTTTTTCATTGGAAAAGACACCCTATCCGACGGACATTTTGGTACCATATTTCTTGGGAGGTGCCCCGTTCCGTTTTGGGGGCCACCCTGTATAGTGCATATCAATATCGAAAACCAAATTGTTAAAGGGATAGTTGAGTATTGGTCAAACTTAACTTTAGTAACCAAAACCTGCACCATTACGGTACAAAGTAATAGTTATAACTTCACCATGCTCGAAAAGTATACACAATTACCAACGACTATGTAAACCCCTGTTATCATTCAAAAAGAGCCGTGACAACTCAAGCGGGCGCTATTAAAAAAAATGGTTTTAGTCTTTTTTCATACAAAATTGTGCATTTAATGTTTGTTAAAGGGACAGGTCAACTTTTACAAAACGTCTGAACAGCTTTCAGTTGACGGATGAGGATCAATGTAACACGCACAAAAAAAAATCAGAGTGAACAGCCCTCTAATTTGGATTCTACGAATGAAAATGAATGCGTCCCTCCATTTAAACTATACACCGTGTCCCAGAAAAAACGAAACCGGGTTTCATGGCAGAAATTTTCTGTCATAATGAATAAAATAAAAAGCTCTGTGTCTCTTCTTTCATTTGATGTGCAACTTATGGCACATACTTCAAGCATGACTGAATTAGAACAATGGAAAGTGGTGTTACCAATATTCAATTTGCACGCATAAATTTGAAGTTTGGGTGAGTTTTAAGAGTTGTAAACGTACTTATTTTTAAAAAGGACAAACACCACATAAAAGTTCATATTTTAACTTTTACATGACACCTCATGCTAAAAAAAATAAATGATTTATGCCAGAGAACGAGTACAATGAAAACATGCCTGATTTCTGCCCGAATGAGTGAAAGTTGAGTAAGAAGTCGCTCAGCTTTCCTGCCTAGCAGCTGTCAATGGACTTTGATGCATGAGTGAATTTACACAAACATGGGGATCAGGAAACGGGCTAGATCAGGAAAGTTACTCATTTGGGCTGGAATCAAGCATGTTTTCATTGTATTTGTTCTCTGGCATATATAATTTATTTTTTAATCATGAGGTGTCATATAAAAGATAAACTTATGAATTTTCATGCGGTGTCTGTCCTTTTTCAAAATAAGTACGTTTACTACTCTTAAAACTCTCCCCAAAACATCACCCAAACTTGCAATTTCTGCGCGCAAATTGAATTTTGGTAACACCACTTTCTATCGTTCTAATTCAGTCATGCGTGAATTATGTGCCATAAGTTGTATATCAAATAAAAGAAGAGACACATAGCTTTTCAGACATATATATATCATCAAGGAAATTATTCATTATAACATAAAATTTCTGCCATGAAACCCGGTTTCGTTTTTTCTGGGACACGGTGTATATCGGTCAATAAAGGAGTTCAACTGATTTAGCATAATATTACAACAATATAGTACTAATTCTCGTAAAGGTATTGTGAAGCCGACATTTGTTAACGTATGTCACGGAAAAAGATCTCAAAAAGAAAGAATATATAATTACATGTAGTCAGTTTAAGCGATGTTTGGGCATTTTGCTTGGTTATTGCTCACACATTAGTACTTATGCGCGGGTCACGTAGCTAGCGCGGGTCACGTAGGGGTCATGCATACCGATCTGGCTTTCCGTGAAATCTGTTTACGAACTTACTCACCGGCCGAAAATACGTATGTACCTATTTAACCGACGTCCCTCAGTTTAATCAGTTTTAGGTCTATAACTCCAAGAAAAGGAGATTTCAAGCCCTATTTTTTTCAGGCATGCTATTAAATGACATTTCCTTTCATATAAGACAATAACCTTGCAACTTTTGAATTTTGGCTTGCAAAAGAGGATCTCTCACTTTAAAATAATGATTCAATAGAGATATCAGCAACGACTTTTTAAAAACCTATTCTGATTTAGTCTTCGAGCATTTTTGAATTTTTTCTAAAAAGTCTAAATATCGCCCGGTGATTGCCGGTGAAAAACATTTTGAATAAAAATATATTTATGGATATTTCAGCCGTTTTTGATCAAATAAAGTTTATTCTGTCATTAGAATTGTATGTTCTTTTGAATTTGACAGTCAGT
Organism: Echinarachnius parma; assembly: GCA_037951105.1. Lineage (NCBI taxonomy): Eukaryota > Metazoa > Echinodermata > Echinoidea > Clypeasteroida > Echinarachniidae > Echinarachnius > Echinarachnius parma. The sequence goes on along the minus strand of JBAMJV010002801.1, from coordinate 90,379 downwards.
TTTTCATTATCTCACAAAAATATATCGGGGGCACTTTGGGAAATACGAATACTTAACACTACCTTTAAATGACATGTCTGCCACTTTCCCGGCCCATAAATTCCTTTTCTTGTTATGGAACAATGTTACGACTCAGCATTTCAGGTGATATTTTTCCTTAGTTCCTTGTTAAATGAGGTGTTTGCTATTAGTTAGATTATATTTTTAGAAAAAAAATGCACTTTGAATTTTTGAAATCGGATGTACGGTTCATGAGATACAGATTTTTCAATGATTTAATTTTCATCAAATATTTGATCAGGTCAAAGGTCAAATTCTTATTATTCTTATTGTTTTGGTGATGGTACTACTTTCAATAGGACATGGGTATGTTTTTTAAGAGATAGAATGAAAATCAAGTATCCAATCTTGGTGAAATTTGGCAGACATGTTCAAGGATAATAGATGATCATAAAACCATAATCAAAACTTAATTAGATATGCTAATTAGTTAATTAGCATGATAATGTATGCAAATGTTATGTATTTTATTGTTTTTCAACGTTTCTTTATATTCAATCTTGGTGAAATTTGGCAGACATGGTCAAGGATAATAGATGATCATAAAACCATAATTAAAAATTAATTAGATATGCTAATTAGTTAATTAGCATGATAATTTATGCAAATTTTATGTATTTTATTGTTTTTCAACGTTTCTTTATATTCAATCTTGGTGAGAATTAATAGACATGTTCAAGGATAATAGATGATCATAATACCATAATTAAACATTGATTAGATATACTAATTAGTTAATTATCATGATAATTTATGCAAATTATGTATTTTATTGTTTTAAACGTTTCTTTCAATCCAAATCCTGGTGAAAATTGTCCGACATGCCCAAGGATAATATTAGATGATAATAAAACCATAATTAAACATTAATTAGATATGCTAATTAGTTAATTAGTATGATAATTTATGCAAATCTTTGTTCAGAAATGATACATTATTAGAGCTCTCATATATTCATGTGACACACACAAACACATACAATCATGTTAGTCTAATTTAGACAAATAAATGAAGATCTTTACTATTCCTTGTGTTTTCTTTATTTGATTAATTTATTTTATCTTTTTCTCTTGCATTCAGGTAATTGGCACACAGACAAATGTTGTCAGCAATGGTCGTCTTTACATTATTTTTCATAAAAAACATAGATGTTGTTCATTTAGATTTATTATTTTGTTAATTGTTAACAATTTTGGATTGTTGATACTAACAATTTTGTTTATACTAATTTACAGTTTTGCTTTCAACCATTCACCTGTCAGTGGATATTTTACAATATAATTGCTGGCACTTCACTATTTGCCAATTCAATTCCTTTTATTGTTTGCGATTTTTTTGTTTGGTTTCACAATGTTTCATTATGCAAATTTGTTTTCTGTTTAACTCCTGTCAATCGATTAAAAAAAAATTTTAATTCTCAAACAGAATTTCATTTGCCTAAGTTGCTTTTGGGCTGGATTTTATTTCAAAATACCTTGTTGACTAATATTCCACTTTTGAAACGAATTAAGCATTACATTGAGTTTTATTGGCGAGTTCAGAGTTTTAAGACTAAACCCATGTTATACTTCTTTCTAAATTATTTACTAAACACTGCTTTATTGTTGCTCTCTGTGTGTATGACTTAATTCATGAAATAATTATGTACAATAAAGTTGTTATGCAACTCTATAGAACAAGTCCATTCGTTAGCACCCCAAAAACTTGAACTCCCTCTAAATTATGTTGCAGTTGTCTTGCAGTTATCCTAGGACCAATACCTGGAGAAAATAGGAAACAAAAACTAGAAATTGCGCGCTCGGCGGGTCGCGCAGCCGAGCACATGTATCCCCCGAACCAATTGCACTCCGCCCCACACCAAAATCAAAAGGCTTCATCCTCTTTCCTTAATACACCTTCATACCAAATTAGAAAATGATCGGACAAGAACTCGGACCTGTAGAGCGTTCACAAGGTAATCTTAACTATTTCTTTATATCATGGTTACCATGGCAACCAGGACTCCGCCCCACACCAAAATCAATAGGCTTCATCCTCTTTCCTTAAGACACCTTCATACCAAATTAGAAAATGATCGGACAAGAACTCGGACCTGTAGAGCGTTCACAAGGTAATCTTAACTATTTCTTTATATCATGGTTACCATGGCAACCAGGACTCCGCCCCACACCAAAATCTAAAGGCTTCATCCTCTTTCCTTAAGACACCTTCATACCAAATTAGAAAATGATCAGACAAGAACTCGGACCTGTAGAGCGTTCACAAGGTAATATTAACTATTTATTTATATCATGGTTACCATGGCAACCAGGACCGCGCCCCACACTAAAATCAATAGGCTTCATCCTCTTTCCTTAAAGGGACAGATCCACTTTTACAAAACGTCTGAACAGCTTTCAGTTGACGGATAGGGATCAATGTAACACGCAAAAAAAAAATCAGAGCGAACAGCCCTCTAATTTGGATTCTACGAATGAAAAACGAATGCGTCCCTCCATTTAAACTATATATCGGTCAATAAAGGAGTTCAACTGATTTAGCATAATATTACAACAATATAGTACTAATTCTCGTAAAGGTATTGTGAAGCCGACATTTGTTAACGTATGTCACGGAAAAAGATCTCAAAAAGAAAGAATATATAATTACATGTAGTCAGTTTTAGCGAAGTTTGGGTATTTTGCTTGGTAAACGCTCACACATTAGTACTTATGCGCGGCTCACGTAGCTAGCGGGGGTCACGTAGGGGTCATGCATACCGATCTGGCGCTCCGTGAAATCTATGTACGAACTTACTCACCGGCCAAAAATACGTATGTACATAATTAACCGACGTCCCTCAGTTTATTCAGTTTTAGGTCTATAACTCCACGAAAAAGAGATTTCAAGCCCTAATTTTTTCAGGCATGCTATTAAATGACATTTCCTTTCATATAAGACAATAACCTCGCAACTTTTGAATTTTGGCTTGCAAAAGTGGATCTCTCCCTTTAATACACCTTCATACCAAATTAGAAAATGATCGGACAAGAACTCGGACCTGTAGAGCGTTCACAAGGTAATCTTAACTATTTCTTTATATCATGGTTACCATGGCAACCAGGGCTCCGCCCCACACCAAAATCAATAGGCTTCATCCTCTTTCCTTAATACACCTTCATACCAAATTAGAAAATGATCGGACAAGAACTCGGACCTGTAGAGCGTTCACAAGGTAATCTTAACTATTTCTTTATATCATGGTTACCATGGCAACCAGGACTCCGCCCCACACCAAAATCAATAGGCTTCATCCTCTTTCCTTAATACACCTTCATACCAAATTAGAAAATGATCGGACAAGAACTCGGACCTGTAGAGCGTTCACAAGGTAATCTTAACTATTTCTTTATATCATGGTTACCATGGCAACCAGGACTCCGCCCCACACCAAAATCAATAGGCTTCATCCTCTTTCCTTAATACACCTTCATACCAAATTAAAAAATGATCGGACAAGAACTCGGACCTGTAGAGCGTTCACAAGGTAATCTTAACTATTTCTTTATATCATGGTTACCATGGCAACCAGGACTCCGCCCCACACCAAAATCAATAGGCTTCATCCTCTTTCCTTAATACACCTTCATACCAAATTAGAAAATGATCGGACAAGAACTCGGACCTGTAGAGCGTTCACAAGGTAATCTTAACTATTTCTTTATATCATGGTTACCATGGCAAACAGGACTCCGCCCCACACCAAAATCTAAAGGCTTCATCCTCTTTCCTTAAGACACCTTCATACCAAATTAGAAAATGATCAGACAAGAACTCGGACCTGTAGAGCGTTCACAAGGTAATATTAACTATTTATTTATATCATGGTTACCATGGCAACCAGGACCGCGCCCCACACTAAAATCAATAGGCTTCATCCTCTTTCCTTAATACACCTTCATACCAAATTAGAAAATGATCGGACAAGAACTCGGACCTGTAGAGCGTTCACAAGGTAATCTTAACTATTTCTTTATATCATGGTTACCATGGCAACCAGGACCGCGCCCCACACTAAAATCAATAGGCTTCACTCTCTTTCCTTAATACACCTTCATACCAAATTAGAAAATGATCGGACAAGAACTCGGACCTGTAGAGCGTTCACAAGGTAATCTTAACTATTTCTTTATATCATGGTTACCATGGCAACCAGGGCTCCGCCCCACACCAAAATCAATAGGCTTCATCCTCTTTCCTTAATACACCTTCATACCAAATTAGAAAATGATCGGACAAGAACTCGGACCTGTAGAGCGTTCACAAGGTAATCTTAACTATTTCTTTATATCATGGTTACCATGGCAACCAGGACTCCGCCCCACACCAAAATCAATAGGCTTCATCCTCTTTCCTTAATACACCTTCATACCAAATTAGAAAATGATCGGACAAGAACTCGGACCTGTAGAGCGTTCACAAGGTAATCTTAACTATTTCTTTATATCATGGTTACCATGGCAACCAGGACTCCGCCCCACACCAAAATCAATAGGCTTCATCCTCTTTCCTTAATACACCTTCATACCAAATTAAAAAATGATCGGACAAGAACTCGGACCTGTAGAGCGTTCACAAGGTAATCTTAACTATTTCTTTATATCATGGTTACCATGGCAACCAGGACTCCGCCCCACACCAAAATCAATAGGCTTCATCCTCTTTCCTTAATACACCTTCATACCAAATTAGAAAATGATCGGACAAGAACTCGGACCTGTAGAGCGTTCACAAGAAAATCTCTGCGGCGGACGCGGCGGACGCGGCGGCGGCGGCGGCGGCGGCGGCGGCGCGACAAGGCCAAATCCATAGTATCCCCCGAAGTGGTTCGGGGGATACAATAAAACAGGAGACTATTTAATTACTGATTTTATGTTGATATGTCTCTACTTATTATAAAAAGGTACATTGCTATAGTACGCTACTACTAATTGAAATATCATATCAAATAAAAATTAACTTGATAATGATATCAATAAAAATTGCTTTACATTAATAATATAATAAACTACCCTGCTCACGGCCGTAACAAAGCAAGCCCAACAATATCGAAAAGTAAATACATATATTCTGAAAGTGAAGAAAGAAGGCTTGCTGTATGCCTGTATCATCAGTGTTTTCGAGTTCAAAGTAAATTCCAAACAAAATATTGGTCAATATTTACGTAGATTACACTTTAATTATAGCATGATATGTCACATCATCGGGAAATAAGTAGAGTTTACGATGAAAACATCGACAATAAATGACGAATTTGAGAATATTTGCGGACGCAGGCTTATTCACAACATATTATTGTACATGTGGGACCGAGATTTTAGTTTTTTTTACGTCTTCGTTCGTGCTAGAAAATCAGTGTTTTCGAGTTCAAAATGCATTTCAAACAAAACATCAGTGAATATTTCCATAGTTTGCACCTTTGTTATAGCATGAGATGTCAAAACATTGAGGAATACGTGCAATTTATTATGAAAACATCGACAATGAATGACTAATTTTTCTTGTTGAGACGTATTGAGACAACGATCGTGCGGACATGTAATCGCTGTAAAAAAACATCAATGAAATGGGCAAGTTGATTATCGGAACGGGATATTACAACAGACGAAATACTGAAAATTCACTTTTTATCTCTCAGAATTTTAACTGAAAATACATTCAAAACTATTTTCATTGATTCTACTATATGTTTTGATAATATTAGCCCGATGTTAAACACCAAGAAAGAATTCATTTTAAACAAAATGCCGATAACATTCACAATCACCCCCGTACGAAAGTGGAATGTCCCGTCATTAGGGGGTCACTCGCGCTGCGATTTTAAAGATTTTTGCGTTATGAATTATCATAGAAAATTGCTTCGCGTTCGGTTTAGATTAACTCAAATCAAAAAGTTATTGATCTAGAACGATAGAGAAGGTATCTAAATATGTACATACCTTGTCTCCAGCTATTTCGATGATGATATGCGCATTTTCTAGCCTCTTGAAGTCGTTATTTTGATGACAAAAATGCTTCAAAAACTGCTACACTTTGGAGACTCAGACCCAGTGATGAAGGGACCTAGCTTGAGATGATGACGTAGTTTCATAGCAATTGACCAATCAGAAGACCCGCCACAGAGACATTGAAATCATGATGTCATTTTTTTCCTCATGTTGTAAAGCATACGAGAGCGTGCCAGGAACGCAGTTGAGCTACAATACAGGGCCTATGACGGCTCTGTGTGCATGGCTATGGGAACGCTTGTGCAGAGCGAGCGGTCAACGCGATTGCGTAATCACTCTGAAGTGCATATTATACGAGAAGCAATTCAGCGAATTTACATGGCCTGTATTTGTTCTAGAACGCCTTACGAGCATAGTATCTCTTGATACGTACCACGTGGCAAAACATTCAACAACAAAATCTCCACAAAACTGACCGTGGTGCCCCCCCCCCCCCCCCCTGTCACTCGCTCTGGGTGGGGATAGCATTCCATCCAAGGGGTTACATAATTCGAATTCTTGTTCATGTTGTGTCTATAACATGCCGCTGCCCCACTGCAAATCATCAAGTGGGTATAATTAATGTAAACACGCATCCACGTGTATACATGCCAAGGGCGTCGATTTCTTCTCATGGTTGGGGGGATGATCAGTCATTGCGAGGGAGCGAAGCGACCGAGGGGGGCAGGAGCGGATCTAGCTTTTTGCTAAGGTGGGGGGGGGTTTGACCCAATGACGATGCGGAGCATCGTCCACGAGCCGCGTAGCGGCGAGGCGATTTTTGGGGGCTATTTTGCTAAGGGGGGGAGTTTGATCCAATGACGATGCGGAGCATCGTCCACGAGCCGCGAGGCGATTTTTTGGGGGGCTATTTTGCTAAGGGGGGGTGGGGGGGGGGGGGGGTTTGACCCAATGACGATACGGATACTGTGTGGGTCTGGACACAATGATGGCGTTTTTCTATGCACATCACATTTTCACTTGGCAGCCCAAGGGGGGGGTTAAACCCCCTAACCCCCCCCCCCCCCCCCCGTAGATCCGCGCCTTGGGGGGGGGGGGGGAGGTGTGGGAGGGGGGTGTCCCCCCTCCCACGGTAGGAAGCTTTTGCATTTTGGGGCTTGAAATTGTGCAATCTGGAGCATACCTAAGGCATCAATTTCACGTTTTATAAACTTGTTTCTGAGTTACCATGTTATAGATAAACACAATTAATGAAATCATGTTTGCAGAAAACCAAAGGGCGGATCGCACTTCTTTGCGCCAGTATACTTTTTTTTTTTTTTTTTACCCTCCCAAATATTGGGGGGGGGGGGATGATAATACAGGCCATCCCCCCCCCCCCAGCTCAAATATTGGGGGGATATATCCCCCCCCCCCCCATCCCCCCGTGATCGACGCCCCTGATATTACATGCGCACTCAATTATGTAGACTGTCAACAACAAAAAATAATAATCTCCTAATAAATCCGCCCATCATACCGGGCTACAAATACGAAACAACAAAACTTCCCATGCAAATGATGACAACAAATTGTTTCGTTGACAAATGCCGCCATATTTTTTAAAAATATGTTCCATTTGCACAAATGAAAATCGTATGACATATGATGAACAAACGCTCTATAATTTCATTTCAAGGAATACGGAATACGGAAACATGTGATAAAATCGCTGCGATATGAGAAAGAGAATATTGCAAAATATATAAGGTAACCATGAAAGGGAAAAATACACAAATTAATTGCAACTATAACATAAATAAAGCGTCAAAACATGCAAAGGGAATATTAGAGAAAGTAAGAGAGATTATAATATACAAATTAATTTGTTTTCTAGGTAAACTAATCAATTTTATATCATGAACAGAAAAGAAGGAGATGAGATTTAAAACAATCATGCAAACGTTACAATCTGAACAACAATTTTAATCAATGTCATTTACTAATAAAACAAATCAGTAGTCAAAGTAAATCTTTTCAAAATTATGATAAAATGATGCTTAACTAACTAATCTGGTCATCATGATTAATAATAATCTTCAATTATCTTTTAAAATTGTTCACACGATGTTACGATCGATGTATGTGCTTCCAAATAATCATGATGCGTAAGATATTTTTAACATCGTAATTATCATATCAAAATACGAATTTGCTTTTCAAGATTATGATAAAAATGCAAAACTCATCAGGAACATCATAATTATCTTTTAAAAATGAAAACGATGTCGGATATAATGCGCTGCAAGAAAATGATGCGGCAAATAACGGAAACATCAGAATTTTTATCTCAATATTCAAGAGCGCAAATTACAAAAATGTATTTCCGATAAAAGGAAACCAAACTTATCTGGAACATCATAATGATCTTCTCCAAATGGAAACGATGTTTCGATATAATATGCGATGCGATACATATCTCAAACATCGGAGATATTATCTCAATTACAAACACGCATCCCGAGTTATAACGAAAGCTCGGGAGGGAAAAGAAAAACAATATAATTTCTATAGCAATTATCATTACTATCGCTATTCCTAAATCTTCGGAACATAATCATTATCTTCTCAAAGTTAGAGAGCGTGATTTTATGAGTTACGAACAATCATGCCAAAGTTATCGGAACATAATTATTATGATCTTCTCAAAGTTAGAGAGCGCATTAATTCATGAGTTACGAAAGTGATGCCAAAATCATACAAACTTTAATACGTTACGAATATGAGTCAATGTAGGATATCATCGTATAAGTATGCTTATTTTATAAGTCCAACAGACGATACATGCGTAGAAATAAATGCCATGAATTTACCGTTTACGTTCACAAAATAAAGCGAAAACGTTACAAATATTAGTCAATAAAATAATCGGCGTAATAACGGTAAGTTTATAAGTCCGATAGACGATACATGAGTAGAAATAAATGCCGTGAATTTACCGTTTACGTTCTCAAAATAAAGCGAAAACGTTACAAATATTAGTCAATAAAATAATCGGCGTAATAACGTAAGTTTATAAGTCCGACAGACGATACATGAGTAGAAATAAATGCCGTGAATTTACCGTTTACGTTCTCAAAATAAAGCGAAAACGTTACAAATATTAGTCAATAAAATAATCGGCGTAATAACGGTAAGTTTATAAGTCCGATAGACGATACATGAGTAGAAATAAATGCCGTGAATTTACCGTTTACGTTCTCAAAATAAAGCGAAAACGTTACAAATATTAGTCAATAAAATAATCGGCGTAATAACGGTAAGTTTATAAGTCCGACAGACGATACATGAGTAGAAATAAATGCCGTGAATTTACCGTTTACGTTCTCAAAATAAACCGAAAACGTTACAAATATTAGTCAATAAAATAATCGGCGTAATAACGGTAAGTTTATAAGTCCAACAGACGACACATGAGTAGAAATCATTACAAAATAATTATCAAAAGGATTAACGATAAAAGCAATGCCAAACTAATCTGGAAAGCCGTCGAATATCTTCTCAAAATTAGCTTTGTCGGACGACAAACGAATCGAAGTAAGTTCCGTGATATCATTAAAAGCGTGCGTAAAATGAATTAAACAATAAACCTAATGGCGATATTTTAATACCTCCGACGGACTAAAAATGAGTCGAAATATTTATAAGTTCCGTGACTTATCATTTGTCATCGGGCAAGCGTTAGTTTCGAACCTTGCGGCAAACTGATCTGAAACATAATTATCTTCTAACAATTGCAGAACGATGTTTCGATTTATAACGCGCTATGAGAAAATTATGCGAAAATATACCTGAAACATGGTAATTATTTTATATTTTAATGTGAACACGCTTCACAAAATTGTTCACGATAAAATCATGCCGAATTCATCAGGAACATCGTAGTTATCTTTTCAAAATTAAAGAATGAAGTTACGAGAAAATGATGCCCCAAACATCTAGTGCATCATATAAAGTAATCTTTGAGAACCTTTGAGAATCTAATGAGAACAAACTCTGGAAATACTATATGAGAAAGAGGACTTTAGTTAACAGAGCATTCTAGAGCACTCCACTTGCAGGGCGCATTTTAATAGCTATTCAGCGCAGAATGATGAAAGATGTGTCCAGATCGATATTGGCACAAAGGTCTTTTATTCGATCTTGAGTAGCGCGGGATAATGCGTTCCTCTTTAGCTGGCAAGGCCAATTTCAATAGCTATTCAGAACGACGAAAACCGCGTCCAAAACTCTTGGGACAAAGGTCTTTTATTCGATCTTGAGTGGTGCGGGATAATGCGTTCCTCTTTAGCTGGCAAGGCCAATTTCAATAGCTATTCAGAACGACGAAAAACGCGTCCAGAACTCTTGGGACAAAGGTCTTTTATTTGATCTTGATTGGCGAAAGATATTGCGTTCCTCATTTCAATGGGGATGGGGAACGCAGGATCCCGGGACATCCTGCATAGCATAAATTTGATCCTTCCCCTTAATCTTCAAACAAAAGGAAGGCACACCGTTGACAAAATCAGTGCATTTTGCAACATTTCATTTTTGACTTTGCCCTACATTCAGATGTAATGCACATTCCATGATAAAATATCCATAGCAAATGTTATAAAGGAGGATTCACGCTTTCCAATGATACCAAATTTATGAATGGTAATAACGTAATAGGCATTCAAGCCATATTTTAATCTTCAAACAAAAGGAAGGCCCTTTGTTGACAGAATCAGTGCATTTTGCAACATTTCACTTTTGAATTTGCCCTACATTTGGATGCATGCACATTCCATGATGAAATACTCATAACAAATGTTATATCAATGTAACTTAGGGGAGAATTCACGCTTTCCAATGATACCAAATTTATCAATGGTAATAACCTAATAGAAAAGTTATTAATGCGCAAACCTCGAATGCGGAACTTTTTGTGCACAGTATACCGTAAAACTCCGTGTATAAGACGCACTCGTGTATAAAACGCCCCCCCCAACTTTCTATTTAAAAAAAAAAAAAAAAAAAAAAAAAAACATTTTTTTTTTTTTTTTTAGATTTTTTTTTTTTCATGAATATTCATATATTCATGAGGTAGCAATGCTCATTAAATATGCAAAATACTAAATTCATTAATAACTTTTTTGTTGAGAAAAATGTATAACCACTGTTTAGAAAATTGAATATTAAATGAGTGCTGCTAATCATGAATATCTGAATATTCAATTAGTAGCAGTGTTACTGCTGAAAAACTTGCATTTTGTTTTGCTAACCACTATAATTTATGTAGGAAAAAGGTATATTTTGACAAATGTTCCCCCTTATATCAAGCTCTTGTCATGCCCTAGACCAGTTTAATATGCATTAAACATGACTACCGGGTGTTTTGGCTGTACCTGTGTATAAGACGCACCCCCCACTTTGAAAATTTTCCGACGGAAAAAAAGTGCGTCTTATACACGGAGTTTTACGGTAGTTGGCAGCTTTGTTTGGGGGCATTATGAGGTAGATTGGGGCCTTTTTTAGACAAATTTTTCACTTTCAGGGGCTAATTTGACCAAGTCATTTGTATTTCCTTCTATACCAGAGATGTTCCCAATGACCCAGGGCTGACAGAATGCATTCATGATCATTGCTTTTCATTAAGTCCACATAATGTTTGAATAGTGGCTAGAGCCAGAGCAAACATGTGCTCTGCAAATGCAGGGAGGAAAAGCAAACTCCTTTTCACCTCACATTTCCAATCCAATACCAAGATGAAACGTTGAGCTGACAGCCCGACATTTGTACAAACATACTGTATAAATGAACAAATATAATGTACAAAGAATGATTTTAGAATGAATCGGCACAAAGAGACACATGTCCATTAAAAATTGCAAATTCACCCTCTCGAAAATTCCTCCTAAATGGGACATGTATTTGGGCAATATCATGAAGTGTTAATGTGGTAATAAAACAAAAATAGCATTACCATCTGATGATCTAAATACGAGTGTTGAAAAAAAGGCAACAATTAAATGCATCCACTCAAAATTTAAAACCAATAGTCCAAGATAAGGCCGAGTTATTGAATTTCAACTTATCAGCTCATTGCAGAGTTATGCTGATCATAAGCTGCAATAACATAAACAAGAACAATCAGTAACCCACTACCCATCCCACATTCTAATTCTAACCCTCAACCCAACCTCCAAAATGCAGGAGACGAAGGGGGAGGGGTTCCAACCCCCACAATACAAGACATGAGGGGGAGGGGTTGGGGTTCTTCAGTAAACAGTTATCTGTGGTTATTTTTAGTTTACAGCTTTACTGTACAAATTATATATGCCCCTTGATCTGGAACGAGTCTATTAAAAAAAAAATCTTTTGTTTGACTAAAATTGTAAACTCATTACCATATTGTATCAGAATAAACTGACCTTCGGAAAGCAAAGACGCATTGCCATCATGATTACCAAAGAAACAATCAACTTTTTTTGGTGACTTTTAGACTTTGTACACAAGAGTCTTGCAAATTTGGAACGTCTTATTTGGAAGCAAGATATAGTAGAATGCTGTCGCTAGTACACAGAATGATGTTTCTTTACAAATAGTACAAATTGTATAATATAAAGCAGAGGGGTAACCCATGAAACAATTCTTATCCATGAATTAATTGAAGATATTTTCATGAAGGGAAAACAGAGAATATGTTGACTACAGTATTACACAAACAGACAAAGTTAAATATGTTCGACAAATTGATAATTAGCTCAAATGACAATGACCTGGGTCCTGTTGCAGAAAGAGATACAATTGATTGTATGTTACGATTGATTGTAAGTCAGCAACTTTGCGCGTTTCAACCAATCAGATTCGCGCATCTAGAACACATGATCTGACTTACAATTAACTTACAATCGATTGTATCTCTTTCTGCAATGGGGCCCTGGAATTAGACAAGACAACATTCGACCAGGTTTAAGAGTTTGTTTTATAATACCAAATTGGCTATCTACAAGAGTGGTACACATGGATGTTAAATGGAAACGATGATTACCACATTACTAATTACCTGCGACTTTCTACCACCATTTTCAGGTCCAACTGCAGTCTACACCGGAAATGGTCCTTTTAAATTCATGTAAATCCACCAGAAGAAAAACCTTCCTTATCTTCAACATACAGGTGTGACGGAAGTCAAAAAGTTGTGAACATGAAATTAAACAAATGAAATAACATGAACACTTTCATGTTGCATTTATAATTTCAGTTCAGGAAAGGGAAATTCCTGTGAAATGAGAGCTCCTCGAAATGATTATTCCAGTAATTTCCAAATGGATTAGAGAGGCATGCTTCGGGTTCTGCTCAGCTCCAAACCACTCTATATAAATGAATGCACTTTAAAGAAGAGAGAAAAAAACCTGGAAACCTCATGCTATTTTGCAAACATCTGTTTGTATTCATAATTTCAACACATAGTGTGTCTGTTAATGAGCTGCATGCAAGAATTACATGCATCTTTATCGCACCCTTTATCTCGTGCTTCGCTGACCATGTGTCTATTCTCTCACACATAACACATCTACTAAGTACTTGATAGTACATTGTATCTAATGCTATCTAGTGCATATTTTGTCCCTGAATGTCATTCTTTGGTGCAAAGCTTTGGAGGTAGGTCACAGATGTTGACATGTTTTCCTTTAGAAAACAATACTGCTACAGGTGTACTGATAAACATTTATAAATAGAGCCTCTATGTTAACAATGTAGGATTATGTAGGGTTTCTTTTGGAGGGGGAAAGGTGAGGGGAGCCATTAATAATGCTATTTAGTCCTTGAAGGAGGGGGTTCAGGGAATAATTTTCCTCTCAAAATTTGATTAGCAATTTCAGCTGATGGATAGATATTTCAAATGAAATTCTGTACACTTATATGGAAGAAAACTGCTACACAAAAGATATTTTGTATAGCAGTCATGCAAAAATGCATAGCAAATTGCGATGCGATACCAGGAAAATTATTCCCTGGGGTTAGAATATTAGAAGCATGTAACTATGCCAACACCCTCCCCTCCCTAACCCAATCCATCGAATTCGACCCAGAAATGCAAAAAAGAGCTCCCCGGGAATCATAAAAGAGCCCCTGAAAATTTGTATAGAGTTCAATGCAAATCAAATTTTGGAGTTTCATTTTCATGCAGGCAAGCTTGAAAAGCAGCCCCCAAAAAATAAATTTTGATTTTTTTTTTCCCCCCCTGCCCCAATCCACTCCCTGTGGCCATATTCATAAAAGCCCGATAGCCTATCTGTCAGCTAGGCCTTATCTCCTTGCCAAAATGCCAGTTTGGACGATAACTAGCGGGGAACTCACACAAATCGCTTGGGTGATCACCTTTGTTTTCACAAACCAGTGCACAACACACACGTGCATAGATATGTCTTTAGTAATGTGTGTAGATTTTGCACGCTGTCTATGCCCTTACCATATCGACCAATCAACGAGCGTCTTAGCCCTGTAATACAATAGCCATTTAAAATCTTCGTAGCGGGTTGCTAAATCGTAATTCAAGAAGCACTGCTAAGCATACCGATAACAAGCTAACAACTCGGATGATCTAATTTATTCATCGTGGCTGTCATGGTAACATTCCATCTGTTGCAAGTTTGTTAGACATCGCATAAAAGCGGAGTTTACTCGAACGTGTGAATGAACGAATTGTTCCTTATTGTTCCAATCATAAAAGCGTCTTATGTGTTCTACAACGTGATGCAGTAAGGGGGGGGGGGGGGGGGGGTAGTAGAACATAATTGTCTTAACTGGGGTAAACGGGGGGGGGGGGGGGGGGGGCGGTAACTTGTGTCCAAAACAAAAAGCTTGCTATAATTCCTAAATGTAAGGGTGTTACTGTAGATATGAGCGTGAGTAGGAATTATGTTGTTTTTTTTCGGGGCGGGGGGGGGGGGGGGGGGGGGGATCACGCGTAAGCACATGTTTGCATAGCCACCCCAATGAAGTAAAACCAACTACATCTCCCTCCTCACTACGATCAAGCTCCGCCATGCTTATAATATGATAGCATGACAAGGGAAACTATTCAATTGCAGTGAAAACAGAAACTAAATTGCATTAAATAGTATTATATATAGATAGATTCATCAAAACATAATTGAAATCACACTAAATCAATCCGAACTGCAAAAGTAAGCTAATATGTCACAAAAAGGACAAATAAAGGCAAATTACTCTCCAGATAAAAACATGTAATTTAAGCTGATAAAAGATGTTATTGCTGAAGTACAAGGATGCTAGGGCTAACACGGAAAAGTATGTTACTTGGGGAACTATTTTGAACTAACATCACGCTATATCATAAAAAAATCTCTAATATCCCTTATTCGAATATTCCCCTTGCCATGTTCACGATCGCGCCACACGCATATGTACACACACAAACCGGGCAGATTGTTACTTGCTAGCAATTTAGAGGTACATCAGAGTACCTCTAAATATTTGGTCCAGTTTCGCTAAAATTTGTCCTATCTGGCTTTGGTGAATAAGAAAAAATTAGCTGGGTGTTAGGTCGTCATTCAACTTCACGCCTTTGTTGTAAGTCAAACAAAGCTCTATTCAGAACGTCCCGTATAAATAGATTTCAATGCATTTAGTCGGCACCGCAGATCTATTGTTGTAATTGTTCGCATTTCGAATAACAATGTCGTGGAATACCAAATGCTTGTGGAATTTAGACAGATGGGTTGTCATCCTAGGCCAGGCCTTGACTACGATAGCGAATTTAGCCTATCGGCCTTTTGTGAATACCAGTTAAGCCTAGCGGACATCGAAATCGTAATTTGATCAACCAACTAGCTTATCGGGGTTTTATGAATATGGCCACTGGTCTCCATCCCCCTATTTTTGTTATACCTTAGTTTGATAATTTTAAATAGGTCCACAGTGCTCAATTTTCAAAGCATTGTTACATCGTAAGTCATCTCCACATTCTACAATCTTTATGGCCATAGTGATTTAGTATTGTGTTAATCACAAAAATCCACTTTACCAGGGCCGCAAGAAAATATTAATTGCCATACAAAGTTCATCCTTCACTCAGACAATATACACATTGTGATTTTTGTATGTGTATTGAATGATATCAATGAATGTGTTACTATTTGTCAAGGTTCAAGTACAGACTGTGCATGTATGTATGTTTAGGAGAAGAAGAAACACATGTGTGCAGAAATCTGGATAGGAGGCTTCAAGATCTGGGAGACAATATGAGGTAGAGGAGTAGTGCAGGGCAAAGGGAATGACTTAAATTCCCCCTTGAGAGATCTATACTTTTCAAACCAATGTGAATTTCTTGTTTAAAATGTGTTTTAAAATTTACAACATACTATTTTCAAGGGTTACTTTTCACGGTCGCCAGCCAGCCAGGCACTAACACAGACTGAAAATGTACAGGGCTCTTCAAGGCATATTTTTTATTTTTTTTTGGGGGGGGGGGTGGGGGATAAAGGATTAGGGTTATAGTTAGGAGGAGGGGGAAGGGGAGTGGGGTTCATCATTCCTAACATTTATTGTAATATTTCCACAGTGGCATACTAAGACAATAGTTAAATCACTGGTAGTATCAATCTAAGCCTGATCGATCCAAAGTTCAGCCTAGACAAATGAGCGGGTGATACTACATTGTATCTTTCCATTCACAGACTATCTCCCAAGCAGACTTTACAGGAAATCAAATTAGTGCTTGAGAGCATCACCTCTGACCCTCTAACCTGGAGCTGGTGGAAGTGCTAACGATAGCGACTTACTCTAGCTACTACTAATTACCCGCTTTCCTATATCCCTTAGCGTGCCTAATGATATGCAAACAACGTGCTCAATTATCTTCTTGTTATTTGCGATTTTGTGCAATTTGTGGATGTATGCACTGTGCATGTGCATGGGTACGCTATTAATGCAATGTATAAATTTATGTCATTA
The DNA here is from genome assembly GCA_037951105.1 of Echinarachnius parma. Taxonomy (NCBI): domain Eukaryota; kingdom Metazoa; phylum Echinodermata; class Echinoidea; order Clypeasteroida; family Echinarachniidae; genus Echinarachnius; species Echinarachnius parma. Next base: position 73,343 of record JBAMJV010002801.1, on the reverse strand, counting down.
ATTAATTCCGAGGGCAAAACTTTTCACTGCACATGAATTAGGTAACGGACAACGGTGGACATTTCTTAAGGTGTGCAGTAGGACAATGGATGTCTCTTCCTAGAAAATTTCTCTTAGAAATATTACTAAACAGATTTTGTTATAGAGGGGAAGAAAAAAAAGAAGTGATCCGTATGCAGGGGAAACGAAATTAATTTACTTTTCGGGGGCTACTTTTCAAGCTTGCATGCATGAAAATGACACTCCAAAATTTGATTCGCAAATTGAAATCTATGCAAATTTTCAGGGGCTCTTTTGGCATTTCGGGGGCTAATTTGCCCCGAGCCACCGCCCACCGGTTATTTTTTTCACTGTCCCAATGGCCCCATCCCCATCTTATTTCTATATAATCTCGGGTTGCATCAAGACCGCAATCCCAAATCAAGGTTAAAATTACAATGTACTCCTCATGAATTTTACAAAGCCTGAACCCTGCATGTACTTTCACTTCTCTGAACGCGGACTTACAGAATCAAGTACAAGTGGATTCTCGGAGGAAGAGAGCGATTTTCAAGATTAAAACAAAACCCTAAAATGGCAAAATACATTTAAGTTCCTTAACCCTCCCCCTCACACCCTCCAATCCCTCCCTACCATCCCTCTCCCCTCTCTACAATCCTACCCATGTCCTCCTTCCTACTCATACCCTTTCCTTCCCCTCCTATCCTAAACATCCTCCAATCTCCTGCGAGTTCCATTAGTCATCTTCTCTTCCATCATCCCCTTGACCCTTACCTCCCCCCTCCCCCCCCCCCCCCCCCCCCCAAAAAAAAAATGCACATATATTATAAACAGACATAGTTAAAATTCCATAATTGACAGGCATTCATAATTTTCAAATATTTACCCGTCATGCGTCCCCATAGATGTGACATGCGGCCCACGGCTCTTCTCCTCCAGTAGCATTGAGGAAGCCCAGTCAACGTTCTGTAGCTTTGTGAGGTCACTGCTCTTCTTGAACCCGCCCTTCTTGCCCGGAGTCAAGGAACCCTTGCCGTTGGTGAACGTGTTATTCATCTGCTTGTTCTTCTTCCCACCCTTGCCATTGGGCACACCAAATTTCACAGATTTCTGATTGTCTAGCATATTGCCGTTAGAAATGGATAATGTGCTGTTGAGCGGTTGTATCGTTGAGGTTTTCGTGTGATTGGCATTGTCCATAAGGGGAGGGATTGAGGATTCTAACGTCTGTCGCTTCACGGGCACGATTGCCTCCTGCACGGGCTGTGTCTGACGCGAGACCATGACCTCCTCTACGGGAGACGGGATGGCCTCATCCAGTTTCTGTAAATCTTCCACGATGTGTTCGTTTGAGACATTTAGTGAGGAACCAGATGATGCATTAGTGTCCATACTGCACTCCATCATGAAGTCATCAACAACGTTTTCAATCGATTCCTCAACGTGTCTATCTGTCCCTAGATTCTCATTCTCGTTTTTAGTCTTTGTAAGCTCTGCCGCATCGAGCTTCTCTAACACCTTCTCAATGGCCTCGATATCTGGTGTGCACCCATCCTTGCAAGCGCCACCTTCCGAGCAATCGCACTTCTTGCCATCGGTCTTGTCCGATTTCTGCGACGCTTGTCGCTGCTTCTCCATCTCTGCCTCTATGCGCAGCCGCTCCTCAATGGCCTCTGTGCCCTTGCCGGTGTTCTCCTCTCCGTCCATCTCATCATCCCCCTTCATCCTGGCCTTCTTGAGGTTGTTGCGGGTGTAGAGGTAGTACCCCGCCAGCCCTGCTGCCGTCAGCGCAGTGCCGCAAGCGACCGCCTTGGCGTAGCGAAGCTGAGCCATGTCGGCGGAGGACTTCCTAGAATTGCAGCACAGTCTCTCCAGAGCGTCTTTGCGTGTCCAGTGGGGTTATTGTTACCCACTCTCAACTTTCACGAAAATATGTGTTCCGGAATCCTTTCGTTGTGAGCATTCAAAATGCGGCACATGTAAATGTGGCTCTCTCAAAGCTGTGCAGCATCCATTGGCAAGGCCTGAAATGCTTTTGAGAATTGGTTTGGATGTGCCTTCCCACACTGTAGTGTTTGCTCTGTAGTAGACAAATTGGGTGCAGGGTCAGGATGGTGAAGAGTCTATTTGCTCGATCAAACTCCCCGCTTACATTAGGAGATTAGAGTGTAACCCACAATGGCTTGAGTGAATAGGAGGGTAGGCGGCAGTGTCTGATGTAATCCGTAGTACCAATGATCCTATTGACGAATGAGCCACGATCCCATGTGGAGAAAAGGATACAGATAAAAATAGACAATTAGGCAAGCCACATTTTGCAATTATCAATGAATTCATGCAGAGGAAAAAACACTGTAGTTTATGTTCCAAGATCAATGTTATCAATGTAAATTTTAGATCAGCTTGTAGTGTAATTGCACAGGTGTAATTGTATCAGCTATCAATTTCCTACAACAAATCTTGAATCAATGAAGTAAGCTTTGTATTACATGCAATAACAAATCCTACTACTAATACAACCTTGTAAATGATCAAACTCATTAACCACATTATTAATTATTCGTATACAAGGACATTAAAAAAAAGATCAAGTAAGCAATAAATATTAAATGGGAATTGCTAAGCTTACAATTAATTTCTGGTTTAAGGAACCAATGTTACAAATATTGACCTTGCATCCTTTTTTTACACATGCAATAAGCTGCTTGAATTGCATACTACACGGAAAGTTCCACAACTAAAATGATTTCAATGGAAAGAAAACATCAATAAATAAACAACTAGCCGTGCATATATTTCAACCTGCAGGGAGTAGATTTACACACGACCTGATACAAATAGGGGGAAAAAAGGATAATAAAATGACGCTATACATAAAGGATGAGGACATAATAGGCCATTATTGCAAGCGTCCCAAGTTTCCGAATAGGCCTATTCGACCATGACTAGTAAATGCAAACAGATACAGGTAGGTAGAAAGTCGGTCAAATTGATTACAATTGTTGGGACTATAGACCGCGCTCTAAAAATAATCAATAAATGAGTCTACGGGAGGCATGCATTATTCAATTACTCGTGGGTACGCTGTGACTTTGTGGGCGGGAAACTTTGTCTGTATTGCTGTACATGGGGCAACGGGTCGAATGTTCTATAGATCTTTCGAGTCAATTTTCACTATGGTATAGAAAACACTGGATGAAAAATATGCATCTATCAGCACAGGTAAATAGAACTGCCCACACAAACACTCAGATGTGCATACAGTTAACCAGACACACACACACTTTCACACTCACACAAACAACAAACACATACACACACACACTCACACAAACAATTGTTTAGGTTTGTAGAAGAATAAATCTTCAAGGTTCAAGGTGCAGGCTGCTATTTTGAGATCAACGCTATTAGATGCATCATAAATTACCTTTGTATTTCAATGTTTATACAAAACCTTACAGGTCTATCGGGTTATTACCAGAGTAAATATTAGGACCAAGTCTTATCTTTCCATTGGCTTCTAATCAAGTCAACAATATGTTTACCCAAGCAGGAGATATCTAGCTTCTGGGAGTTACACAGTAATGAAAAAAGAGGCCAGTGACACAGTACAGAGATAGCACCCATTCTAACAGTATTTGACAACAGTAAGGTTGTAAATTAATTAATTACAGATTGATAGTTAATTGCCAGTGTTGTAAAATAAATTGATAGATGTTGCAAGCACATTTAGCTATCAAGTCGCACATACAACTTTAATTTATCAGTCAGAGGAAACAGAAAGACACAAAAGAAGTTCTAGAGTTACAAATGAATTTGGTCAATTCAAAGAAGATCCCTTTAAAAGTGTTTCACATGATTAATAGCCCAATGATAATGAAAAGAAATAAAAATGATAGTAGACATTGTATGGTTTAGAGCGTTACATTCTATGTACCCTTCAAAATTGCTTATTCCATGAATCCAGGAAATATTACATAAGAGTTTTTTTTAGTAACTCTAAAGTCTTAAAGAGCTTCACTTTCATGTGAGCTACACTACACTTTCGCACAGTTTTGGGTTATTATTATTCAATGCTACCACAGTTTTCAAAAGTATTCCAAAGAAAGAAAATCAACCAAAATTACAGAAAAATAAAGAAGCAAGCTAAAAACTCAGAATGAAATACAAACTTGTTCAAAACAAACAGTAACGCATCGTACATAAAGAAAATCATGAAAACAAAAAATGTAAAAAATAAAATGTATGAATTTAACGTAATTGTACCTGCCATGGACCGATATTCCAGACACCCAGTAGCACTTTGGCCCAATTTGCACTGAACTCGATACATTCATTCACTACTGCCCCACAGGCACAGCCATGATCCCATCATGAACCTTACACACTAATCCCACTTAGCTTACTCACCTCACTACACAAACGGAGCACGTGGCTGCTACCCAAACCAAAGACCACATGTTTTCTGGCTACAATGGACAACCAGTATCTATTCTGTCTTTTTCTTCTTCCTTTTTTCCCCTGTTACTGGACAGTACTTACTAACATAAAGCCCAAAAGTATAGTGTTTCCGTTATTAGTACAGCTTAGTACAGGTACTTTACTTTATACTGGCACTTTCATTTCTGCTGGTATTTTCTTTATCAAATACTCATTCTCAGAATTCTCTCCACATTAGGACCATGCATTCAGCAAATATGCATATTTATAAACATTCATGTACCTAACTAGTATAAAGTAAAGGTGTACTGCCAATAAATTCTGATAGATGCTCGTCCATAATGGTATATTTTTTACATTTTCCATATCATCTCGCTTTGAATACATTGGCCAATTAAAAATACAATGTATTGAACGAAGATCTAATAATCTCACTTGCATACATGTACCATTCTGCACTGAAACTCACCATGACCAAGAAATATTGAGCCGGGTCATAGCAAAAAAATATAATACAATTTCTTTCCCCCTGCTGTATAAAAATAGAATCATCGGAAAGCTACCCAATACCTACACTGAACAAAATATGAGCGCCTGTTCACATGTGGGTTGTACGGAACTTGTACCAGGTGCAATAAGCGTTGTATGACGAGAAAATCCTGCACACTTATGAATGATGATCTAAAGTCAGGAAAACTCCATTTGTCACGGCCAAATGCTTTAATTATGTCCCAATTATACGCGCTCTCTATACCTGACAGGCTGCACTACGTGTGCACAATTTTCCATTTGACCTCGAGGTCCTCGACAAAGAAAGAGCACAACAGAGTCACATCAAAATCAAATCAGTGCTCATTCATGTAACATGTATCCTACAACATTCACAATCACATCCATCATCCCCATTATATATCCAGAGCAAAATGTATGTCGCTATCCAATGAAATACACATCATGATCAATTCAGCAAAAAAGAGTGAAATTCCCACTCCATTGGGAGCATTCCAGTAGGGATTATTACAGAATGGTGCATAACTGCATAACTTGTATCACAATGTAATCCAGCAAGGTACAGTGCTCATCTATACAGCGAACTCCTTCGTTGAGAGAAGCAATGTTACTAATGTGATGTCTCGCTAAAGGACACCCAAAGTAATGCCATCTAATCATGTTGCCTAATTATATCCGCACAAAACAGATCTTGTTTCACTCGGTCTGTATTAGCACTTAGCATCATTTATGTCACAGTAGCTAATTGCTCCTTACCAGAATGCTGAAGTTGAAGTCTTGAAGATCACTTTGAAATGACCTATACCAGTGCTTTAGGGGATGTATACTTGGTCATTTTTTAGAGATGAATATTTCACCTTTTATTGAAACACAATTGATATGAAAAAACATATGAAAATAAGCACATAAATAAATAAATAAATTTAAAAATCTGTTAAAATCAACTTTAATCAGAAATTTATTTGATGTGATTTAAATCACCCTAACACCAATGGTTCAGTTGTTCATTTCTAAAATGTTTCAAGAACAGTGTTAAGCCAGCCTCCACACTAACACAGGCAAGTAAAATCAATGTTCAAAGTATACTTGCCTGAATAGAACATTTACTTGCAAAAAAAACAAAAAAACTACACTGTATGTGAAACCAATAATTTCCTGTTTGCTTCTAGATGAGATAATACACATCAGTTACACAAACCTGGATGAAGCCTTCATGAAGGTGCAACTTTCATTCATGACCTTTAAAACAGTGTCTCGTCATGAAACACCTCACCAGTCAGGACTGTGGAATCTTATCCATGGTGTAAGATTAACCCTTTAACTACTATACTATGAAAAGGCTATCTAAAGAGTAATTACTATTTCTATAGGTGTAATTCTTATCACTGGGTTAAATTTAATCATTGGTTAAATTGGTTAAATTGTATAATTTGACTAAATTTGACTAAAGTCCATGGACCCAATTTAACCCATAGAATAAATTGTGCATAATCAATTTCATCAATGGACTACATTAGCTCAACTTGAGCACGGCCTAAAAAGACAAAGACTACCGGTAACCAGTTAAACCATTTTGCACCTGCAGACCTATTGTCTTGTTGCTATTAGCCACCGGAGATATTCTAATTGTTAACTTTCATTATCCAGTCAATCTCTTGAGTTCTGCCTAAAGGCATCAGGACAATGGGCCCTTTGAAATTCAGTCATAGTATAACTGGTCACCAGCAATACAATGTCCTGGATGATCTAGGACGCAATTTGGCTGATTACACTAAACTATATGACTGAATTTCAAAGGGCCCATTGTCCTGATGCTTATAGGCAGAACTCAAGGGATTGACTGGATAATGAAAGGAAACAATTATAATATCTCCCGTGGCAAATAGCAACAATCAATGGGTCCACAGGTGCAAAGCCGTTTAACTGGTTACTGGTAGTCTTTGTCTTTTTAGGCTGGACTAAAGTTGAGCCACTGATGAGAATTCCGGCCAATGTGCCTTGATATTATGAGTGTTAATTGCCTGCAATGAAAAACTCAGTAGTCCTGTTAAAAAGTGATATCCCTTTTCTCATCATAGGATTAAAATTAACCCTAGGTTACATTTAGTCCACAGGTTAAGGGGATCTAGTAACTTTGCCGACAGGTGGAAAACTGACAAAGAGTTGATAAAATGTGTATTTCTATGACAAGGTCGATATTATGGTTCATGGGTTAATAAATTATTTCATATCACATGGTATATTCCAGGAATCCAGCGTTAAATTGAACTCATACTAGTAAATGTGGGCCATGAGGTGCACATGGCAATGAGAGAGTTAAAGACTAGCAAAAGAAGCAATCAAAAATTGTTTACAGTTTGTAGACTCTGTACTAATTGGAACAGTCATTGGCATTACATAATCACTCTCCCCTCAAAAGAATTTCTTGGCCCTGCTTACATTTTCCAGTGACAGCGACACTTCAGTTTAAGGGTTTCAAAATATGGTGTTACAGCTTTTTACTACCATGGTTAATGGTTTTAAATTAAACAACGTCAGGCAAACCAAAATGTCCATTTTATCAAGTGCTATTAATTGAGAAGGCTGTTTTTTTATGCTTAATTTTGTTTTGCCACATCTGGGCCCCATTGCAGAAAGACTTACAATCAATTGTTACGTTGCAATTAATTGCAAGTCGGATCATATGACTAAATTCACAAATCTGATTTGATTGGTTGAAATGCGTAACTTCTGACTCGCAATTAATTGTAACGTACAATCGATCGTATCTCTTTCTGCCTAGCGTTTGAAAGGAACTGCACTATTCCATTTTAAATATTTAAATAAAAATAACAGAACTCCAAATATTGAAACCACATACATGAAAACAATAGCATCTTACACACATTCAGGTATTAGCGAACTAAACTCGTGTAGCTCTGTTCAGCAGATTAGGAATGCAAAAAGACCAAATGTTCATATCTCATGCAGGGCTGTTTGAGACTTTATAACACTGTTACTTCTAGAATTTGATTTAATTGACTTTTGCCCCAATGTACATCATGTTCTCGTGGAAAATTTCCAATCCGTAGTACGGACGCTCATTCCAGATTTATTCTAGATTACTCATTCTGGATTACCAATAGGCTATCCAAATAGCAGCCTTGATAAGGCGGTAGGGTCAAGGTACAATGCATCCCCTATACAGAGTTACCCGTCTACATCACTACGGAGGTTGAAGGACAATGCAGGTAGGTTGTACTGAAGGCCATTGTCTGATGGGATTCTAAGGTGGTTCTGATTCGTAAATCAGATGTGCGGTGCCACATTGTGAACACCTTGCGCATGCACGGTGCATAATACATACACACTGGATCAGTGTTATGCAGTGGGCTCAAACTACCCTAGTTCAAAATGGTGACCCTGACTGAATGTAGTATCCCCATGCACGACGATCTTTAACCCCTTCAACGTCATTCATGGCTTTTACATCGATTGGTATGTGATGATGATGTCACGGTTCAAGCTGGTGCGCATGAACTGCACTTTAACGCATTCAGTACCAGATTCTACTTATAGGACTGCAGACCAGTGGTTTTGCCACCATACGTGTAGAATCAAGAAAAGTCGACATACGACTACACGATGAGCGTGGGCATGAGCTTGAACTGTGACGTCACCATGAACTACGGTACCAGTCTACATAGTGGATGTAGGTTTGTAGTCCCAAATGACACACGAGTATAAAATCTCAATGGGTTTTCCATCAATGGTACTCAGAGATCCCTTTCACACATGCCTAAAAACATTGTATCAAGCGATGTATGTACTTTTTTATTCAACATACTCTTACAAGGAAAATCTATGAATGTTGCATATTAAAAACTTTTTTTTAGTTAGACAGGATTCACTATCCAATGCTTTTTAGAGGTCTACGTTGGTTTGGATGCCCAACCAGGCAACTAAATTATCGGTCAACTACAAGAAAAATGTAATTCCTTACGTGTAAATCTCATCTAGAAGTAAGTGGGCAAGTAAATCTTCTGTCCGGACAAGTAAAATTTAAAAAATCATTATTTTACTTGCCTGAAAAAAGAAAGTGTGGAGGCCTGCCTATTACATGTATCTGTTGGAATGTCTTTGTACTTTGGGGTGCTGGATCCCTTTGATCTCGCACCAAGGAAAGAAAACAGGAAATGTCATAACTGAGCAGTCAATCCCTGGGGATTCACAGGGTGACCCAGCACGTGGCTGCACAATACAGATTCCTCTATGTCTTCGCAATTAGGATTCACTTTGCTTTTCTTTACATCGCGTACTTGAACTTGTTGACAATTGAGTTAAAGCACTTTCCACTCTGAGCAATTTGAGTTATGTCCCACTTCCTAAACATGTGCTTCAGGCCACCAAAATGTGATGAAACAAATTGAATAGCCTAAATTTATGGAAAACAAATAAATATTTGTAACTTATTTTTGTTCATGTTTCAATTTGGGGGCAATTTACATATTGCACTTATAATTCCTGGTTTGAGGTCACCAAAATTTGAACTGAATTTACAATGTACTTGCCAAACTGGGCCACTTGGCAAAATAAATATTCTAGGGCTACATTGGGCCTCAAATATCAGACTATTTTGGCCACATTGAGCCCCAATTATTGTTTTTTTTTTAAACTGGGTCTTCTTTATAAACCTACTTACCTTGATCCCAATTCCCATGTGTTTTAAAAATAGATGGGGGTGTATTCTGAAAACGATTTTAAGTTTTTTTATTTTTATTTATTGTATCTACGTCATATCTACATCACTAAAATGTATTTTAGCAAATCACTATTCCTTAAGTACAGTTTAAATATTTTAGTGACTGATGTAGATATGCCGTTGTAGATACAATAAATTTTAACTTAAAATCGTTTTTATAATACACCCCCAGAATCGCTAAAGCCCCAATACAATGCTAGAAATTAACCTTTTTGCATTGTGGCCCAGTCGGGCAAGTAAAATCAAGATTGTTCAACTTTGAGTGGCCCGGAACCTAAATCTGGTGGCCCCATACAAAGAAAAACATAACAATTTCTGTTAAATTGGGTTGCCCGAACGGGCCAGTAGAATTTAGGATCAATGAAATTTGGTGGCCCGGAGCTAATTTTTAGTGTCCCCGGGCCAGCGGGCCTATGCTAATTTTGAGCACTGCCCAGTATAAAGAGCTATGAGCACGATGTCATTATAATCTATTTTAATTCTCCGCCTTGTGGCACAAGTTCTACTAATTGGCAGAAATCTGCCAAATAATTAGTCCGATAATGATCTCCATTCTGAAGTGTCTTGGGCTAATTTCAGTACATAATTGGTGGACATTGGTGGACAAAGGACAAGACATGCCCATGAACAGATTTACCTTCTCATGAACTATACATTGGACTATAAGTCATCACCAATCAAAATACTGCAGCTAGCCTCCCCATTTCACTTTCAATGCCTTCCAGATTGACCAACATTCATCGTAATTTGATTTTGAATGGACCAAGGTATATAACATCCTCAACTATAAAACATCTGAAAAACATCTGAAAGGTGGCAATCGTATGAAAGGAGTAATTTTAATTGAGTTGATTTTAATTTGATTTGGTTCATCTGTTTAATCTGAACTTGACAGTGAAGATCATAACTTATTCTGTGGAAATAATGCTCGGTCTTAATGTCACTAGTTTTTTCATCTTCGTTTTCAAATCAATTACTTGAAATAAGTTATTTAGTTAGTTACAATACAAACTTGATCAATTAGTTTTGCTTCAAGTTCACTTTAGAAATAAACAACCATCCAAACTGGACAAAGAAAATAAGACAAATTATTTTCAAGTCCCCAATTTGTTATTTTCTAAATAGTTCCAAGATTGGTTCAAGCTACCTTTGGTAGCTCAACAGGTGAGGAGAAGGTAGCGGATGTGGAGGAGGAGTTAAACCCTTAGTCACCCTAGACATGATCCAAGACTCTGCCATATTTGGCAAACAGACCTATTTTAGAACTGCCGCTTTGACCATGTGGGTATAATTTTTATAAACCTTGACTGCGAACTGAGTGAGGAAGGAATGAATGTTCAAGCCCAGTAGGGTTGCCCTGGTAAGCCATAGTTAGTCTATATGAGAGAAATATGTTTGGCAAACAGACCCTATTTTAGAACTACCGCTTTGACCATGTGGGTACATGTATAAACCTTGACTGCGAATTAAGTGAGGAAGGAATGAATGTTCAAGCCCAGTAGGGTTGCCCATGTAAGCCATAGTAGTCTAGATATGAGAGAAATATCTTTGGCAAACAGACCCTATTTTAGAACTACCGCTTTGACCATGTGGGTACATTATAAACCTTGACTGCGAATTGAGTGAGGAAGGAATGAATGTTCAGGTAAGCCATGTAGTTAGTCTATGCGAGAGTTATCCATCCAGACTTGTCCCTGACAGACTTAAATGGAAGTGTTCATAAAATCCTCCACTTTAAACAGAAAGAAAGTACATGAAGTCTCAAGTTGAAGGTACATCGTATGAACTGCAGGTATATCAGTCATAATGTCTTGATAATAAAATAAACTGCTACGTGAGTGCTAGGGTATTTGTCTAGACATAATTTCTTTGTCACCTGTCCCAATGACACAAGAGGGTTTGTAAATGCAGACTAATGGTAGTTACTTTCTATATGTTCATTCATACTTTCATAATTTACTCACTACCTGAGCCTTGAGGACCATATATGGAAGGAAGAACTAGTCTCAATGAAAGAGACAATAGAATAGATCTGAACCTTGCTTTGCACTCAGTAGCCATACATACAGAAGGCTCTATGCAATATTATATGGCAGGGCTCAACACTAGCACTCGCCCAATTGTCCAGGGCAAGCAAAAATTTGTCGGGCAATTAAAATCTCATAAATGGTCTGGTTTGGTTGTCCGATCAGGCAACACACATTTCTATCGCAACTACAAGAGAAACAGTATGCTATTTGCCTAGCAAAACAAGCTTCATAGCATGGTTAAATTTTCTTTTAAAAACTGGCGTTTTTTATTTGGCAGGTAAAACGATCATGATCTTACTTGCCTGGGACCTGATGGGCAAGTAGAACAAAGTTAGTATGGAGGTTTTTTGTTTATGGTCGTGGAAACAAAGCAACAAGTAACTTTAAAATCTAATACACACATGAGATCCTTAAATAAATGATTTTAACTTTGTAAAGTGTGTAATGACATGCTGGTATTAATACCGATGATGAACAACAATATCTGTAGAATAAAATAGAACAAAAATAAGTCACTCTGACGTGTTCTGGGGGTGTTGTACTAAGAGTTGCACGTCGCAAGTCAGAAAATATGCACATTTGAACCAATCAGATTTTCCCATTTAGTCACATGTTCCGACTTCTAATTGATTGCATCTTTACAATCGATTGCAACTCTTTGTGCAACGCCGTGCAACGCCCCCCTCCCCCCCCCCCCCCCCCGTAACATAACGAACCTGCTATCTTTGCTTAAAGTAAGACACATAAATCTAAAGGAAATTCATGAGAAGCAGCTCTACTGGTCTTTGCAGCTCTACTTGGTATATTTCATGTTATTTCTTTTGTACAATAGGGCAAGATTGTCATCAATCTGAAATTTATAAAAAATGTGGGTTTCCATGACAAGACTAATCCAGAAATCACAATGTGACCTTGTTACGAACCCAGTCAACGTATAACCACGTGGTTGCATGCAGGCTAGGCAGGCTCTCAAGCAAATTCTTGAATCGCTGGCAAACTCAGGAAACTTGTGATCTTTTCAGTCGCTTCCTCGCGAGCGTCATCCCCTTTGCGACCAAGGTTGCAAGCGGGCTGACGATGAGTCAAGTACCGCAGCTCAATGCGTAAGACGATACGTCTTCCTCCGTTAATGCCCACGCAGGATAATGTGCCAGGGTACGGTTTATTGGCTTACAGAGGTGGAAATAGACACGTAAAATGTAGCCTGTAGGCTACTGCAGCCATGCGTTCCACACTTCCACGTGGTTTAAGTCAGTGGCTTTAATGAATCTATCAAGGCACCTTGAATATACATAATGTGGATTGCAAACTTACATTGATAAAGTGTGAAGTGGAATAAGCATTTGCTAAAAATATTAATATGGGACATATTCAAGCAAATAAATATAATCCATTACCATATGTAACTACACTGAAATGACGTACTGCATCGGTTTCCAATAAATTTGTTTTTTTAATTTTGTTAATGCAATTTTATCTGATATAGTTTGTTGAAAAGGAAAAATAACATTGAATTGAATAAAATTCAATGGAATTGCTTAAAGTAACTGAAGATGATTTGATTATAAAACACACATTCTACATGTATACGTATATAAATCCCAGTGGCCCAGCATTTGTATTTTTTGGTTAAAGCGGACCACCAGGCAAAGAACAACACATTATTATATGTTTTGGTACCGTTTTGTGATATCAAATAGATACCCAACATTTTGCAAAGGGTTGTGTAATTCATAAACAAAGCAATTAATTTCCACCACTTACGGAACCACTGCTATTTACTGGTTCCATACGGGCCAACCATTTGCGAGTGCGCCAATGCAGCTATTCACGCGCACGTTTGTACGCAATAGATTCCCGGGTGATTCGTTCGCTCTGCACGCATTGCAATTCACCGCACACATAGCAGTCTGCGTAATTCAGACCGCATGAACGCATGCTTTAGAATGGTGATGCGTTTCCAATTATATATTTTTCTTTCTGGAAACATTTTTGTGAACTTGTTGATGGAATGGAACACTAAAGATGTTACCTTTCTTTAATAAGAATATTATTTTTGGGTGGTGGTACCCTTTAAGATTCAATCATTGTTGAATGATAAATACAATTTATAAAATTAACTTGTGGCAAAAATGCACGTAGACATGTCCATTGAACCGATGATCTTTACAGAATGAGCCACTAAAAGCACTAGTTACATGAATCACAAATTGAGAATGGAAACAAAACTAAAGATGACAGTTTATCATACTTGTTATGCTCGATGATCATTATTTCCAGATGCTAAAAATAATATCTTATTCAGTTTTCAAGCAAATTGAAATGGGAAGCATGAAAAACTGGTGAAAAACACATACGTGTACATCCATGAGGGTTTAGGGTCGGTAATTAAGCTCCTAAATTGCCACAAAAGGGGGGTTTTATTGCCAGAAAGAGCCCTGAAAAATGATAAAATATATTAATTTTTTGCACTCGGTCAAATGCATATTTATAAACAAGGTTTTGCAAAGACTATTATTCAGGTTCTTCTCAAAAATGAAATTTATTTGAATTTACAGCAAACAATAATCAAAATATAACTGTGATACAATTATTCATGAATTCAAGACACAAATATCAAATTACCAAGGTTAGACACAACAAATCTAAAAAGACTGAAAGAAGCAAAGAATGATCCATTGTCTAGTCAAGTAATTACTCTTTCCTATCTCACTCAATTGTGCTGATAATCAAAATGCTCAAACTTTGCTAAGATTTTCCCCTTCTTTGTCAAGAAGCAGGAAACACCTAATTTTGAAAGATAACCCAAATCACACATTGAACTTGGTCTATTATAATTACTGCTCACTTCTCAGGATCAAACAGTCTGAACAAAAAAGCTGGAAACAAAAATGCTAGAATGTAAGAAGATTTATCGCACCAAAACACCATCAATCAAGAAAGCTGTTTTTATGTAATGTGACGTCCTTGGTCTTGGAATTCGATTTATTTCATGTTCGTGACAAACATTCAATGTTAATTTCCTGGTACACCTTGGTAATGTTTCCTGGGTCATTTTGTCGCCAGCCTTGAGGAAAAAAAAAATCATGAATAGAAATCAGTATAACAGAACCTTCCCTTCAGAAACCAAATTTGTAAACATATAGATCTAGGGATGACCAAAAAAAATGTATCACTTTTGAGCTGGGTTCCAATTAAGTCCCTAAAACCATCTAAGTTACAAAATAGGAAATTACACAACAGAAGTGAATCTCATCCTGACCTTTTGACTTGTAGATGACAAAATCACTCAGTAATTCCCTCAAGTAAAAAAAATAAATAGTTGAAATCACTCTGCAGATGATCAGATTATACTTGTAACAGGAAGCCTTCTTTTCCCAACCTCTCTCAGTCATGGTTTGAGTTCTTGCGTATTTCTCATCGCAATGCCGTCTCGTTTACACAACTCACACAGTGAGGTCCCCATTCACACGCAAAACATAAAAAGTATGCCTACTGTATTGTACGTATCTTTTGTGTATGATGATTCTCATTACTAAAAGTGTATAAATCTCACTGTATTGCTTAAAAAGACAAAATATTATTCAAAAACAGGTTGAAATGGTAGAAACCACCCCAATACCGAACTTTCTTGACATACTTGTGCATTGATAAAATGTGTGAGAAATTCATGCCAAATGGATATGGCCGAGAAATTAGTAAAAATGCAAAGTGATAATCGCTTACTCATTGCACCGACTTTGTACAGTGCAGTCTTAACTTTCCAATGGATAATTACAAATCTGAACACTTCAATCGTAAATATCCTTTTTTTTTTAAAGGGAAATTTAAAAAACCAACACCGGTTCCATAACAAGGGATGTGAAAACTGCTAGAGTTAAAAGTATTAGTTTATTAGATTTGGACAATGTTACTAGATCCCTTTAAACATAGTGAGGCACCATTCACATAAAAAAAAGGGGGAAACCTATAGCAGGGATCAACACTAGCACTACTTTGTTGAAACCAAGTTGCAAATTACATTTGCTCCGAGGTCATTTACAAATAAATTGTTGTTAAAGCGATTCATGTCAAAGTCAACCAGTATTATTTGGAGCTCTCACACTTCTTTTGTACCTCTGTTGTTTGGCTAAAGTTATGGTAACAAAATAATGAAATGGGTTTTGATTTTAGAATTTAGAACTAGAAGTTCCAGAAAGATTTTTTATTGTAGTCAAAAGTATCTGAATTCTGAAACATTTTGTTCAATCATGGTATTTTCCATATTCAGATTTCGCATGAATAATCAGGGATAAAATTTTCACTTTTTAGCCTAGCTAAACATTCTTTTTATATGAAAATATTGGTAAATGATTGGAGACTCAAATATTACTTTTGGAATAAAACTTACAATTTATCAAGTTAATGAATCACTATTAAAAAAGTATTAGAATCTTTATTACATCAGGTGATGTTAATTGGTATTTAAAGGGTACAAGTTCTTAACAAACTTAAATTGACAACTAATAGTTTGAATGCTTGTATGGTAAAAATAAATTTTGAAGGCACCTGGAAAATTCACCTCTTTTTCTTTTTAAAAATTGTTAACTAGACTAGACTAGTACATGTATTTTTTCTAAAATAAAAATTAAATGAGACTATCTCAGAATCAATCTAAAACTAAAAGCCATTCTGGTACATTTTCACAAATGTGTGTAGGTTTTTATTTTCATATCCTTCATAAGTTCAAGTCAACGTGGGCAACTTTTAAACTAGTTTGAAATATTTGGGCATTCTCTTCGATGACGTGCCACTGACTCGGCATGCATGCGCGAAACAAATCACATAGAGCATGGGTTCTTTTAGTTTTAGTCATGCATACCAAGTCGTGGGCACGTCTTCAAAGACTGAAAGAGAATGCCATTATTTGAATGACTTGATAAATGGGATTCAGCCATTTCTAAATGGATTTTGATCAAACAAATATTTGTTTGTTTACTTTGGAGTGCTCATTATTATTATATTACAACTTTACAAGTTTAGAAAATAGTTTCCCAATCCCATACCTCACACAAAATAATTTTAAAAAGGACTAAATAATCTTCAAGTTGAACCTTGTCTTGTCACACAATGTCAGTTGCCACTTTCACAAACACCGCACCAGTCCCACAGCACGCGCACAGACAGGCCACCAATCACATTCACAATCTTCGTAAAAACAAATAATGAAATAAATAAAAATGAAGTCATTATTTCTAATTCTACAATCATGAATCAGCACTCTCGCTTCCAAAGTTGACGAGGACACAAATGGTCAATTTAATCAAATAGACTACAATTGAAGTTACATAAATAAATCCAAAATGACTGTGATGCCCATACATGATACAGTAAATTAATTAGCATTGCCATTGGCCGTGGGAATTGCATTGCACTGCCACTGGCAACATCATGCTCAGTCTCAGAGAAGAGGCAAGGATCGATCGTATGAAGTCGAACTCGAAGATGCCTGAAAAGTAAGTTACATGTTGACAACTTATGAATCGCTTGTTCATTAATTAAGATAGATCATTAGTATATTACAACATCATATACATGATAAAACATTCTTACCTCACATAGCTCCAACAAATAAGCCTTGTCAGTTTCAGTTTTTGGTCCAAATTCGTGGTATTCCGTTCATCACCACGTGGTTTCGCAGCCTGGAAAATACTAGTAAATCTTTTCACGCGTGGATCTTTTACGTAAAATCGCAATCGCAACAAAATAACCAATAATGCAAAATGCATGCAAAAGGAAGATGTGCTAAATTATATGTTCAAGCCGTTATTCGTGCATTGTAGTAATGCTACTCCTACAGGATGTTAATTATTTGTGTAGAGTAAACGTAGCTGGCGTAAATTATTTTGCAAGACGGGCTTCATTAGTTAATTTTATTTATTTATTTATGTATTCATGGTATTTATTTTGAACACGTAAGGCAGCAAACAAGCTGAATTGCAAAAACAAACAATGTAATTCATATAAACGCGAACAATAATTGTACAATGTTTAGTGTGAAGATGACATAATACATTCAAATATTACAATTTACATTCGTGCCCCTTGTCTAAATGATAATTAATTCATGTTGTACAAAGAATATAATTTATAATGGTGCTATCTTCTTCTGTATTCTTCCTCCGCTCTTCTCCGAGATCCACAGAAAAACCTTCATAAAAACCGTCATCATAATAATTAATGGACTGCGATGAAATTGCCTTCAATCATGTGTAAATATATGAAATGACAACTACTGGTTTTGATTAAATTATTATTAATTGTGATTATATATAAGATGTCAGCGCATAATAAATGATATTTTAAAATGTCTAATCAATATCTTTAAATAAATAAAAAAAATCAATCAATCAATATAATAGGAATATAATGAAGTATAAATACAAATATATAGTGAATAGTGCCCTATGATTTTTAGTAGTAGACTAACATGTAAGAAATCGAGTGCTTGGAGAAAGTTTAGAAAACCTTGTCTGCACTCCCCGGGCAAGTTTCTATCAGTATCAGTTTAGATGAACCGTGCATGGCTAATAACACGGTTGACAATCATAATACATATTGATTCTGAATTCACGCCATATCCCCTCAGAGTCAAGCTGTCAGTTTCTGTTTATCCTTAGTATAAATAATTGTCCGTCATTTTCCCAAAATGGATCATTTTAGTTATTATCATCAGTATTCCAAGCTTTTCCCCAAAAAATTAAACCACTTATTTATGCATGTTTAGAAATTATAATCAGATTATGAATTACACCAATTCACCATTTTACCATCACCTAGTCAGTCAGTCACTTATTATTTTCGTATAGTTCAAAGAGTTTAAATATTGTGAATGGCCCAGCATAACAGTATACCCCGCAGGGTTGTTTTAGATGTTATCCATCATCATCAGATGATGATGATACCTCATCATAGGCATAGGAGGTAGATGGCCATGGGGGCAGTGCAGCCCTCTAGAGTTTTGAAAACGAAAATGTTGGGGCATCAAAAGAGGCGAATAGCTTTTTTTGTTGGCCTATGAGCCTGAAAATGGGAAGGATAATTATTCGGGCAAAAACCTCAGTCCCCCCCCCCCCCCCCCCACCCAGTCCGAGAAAACAAAATGTGTTATTATTTAAGGCGATTTGCCTGATGATGATGGGTGATGAAAATGATGTTGTTGTTCTAATAATTAAGGCGAACATTTTGTAAGTACTTCAAAAGTGACAATGTGAGACTTCAATCATATACCAATATCAAATGTTAGATTCTTCTGCTTGATGTATGATAGTATCATAGAAAAAGAACACTGTTTACCTAATGAAAAAAGTGAAAATTTATATCAGATTGATTCGGCACCTCCATGCCCATTGATTTTGGATACTACCAAAAAGCGTTCAGGTACGCTTTTCATTTCAATCATAAATATCTCCATTATTAGGATGACATTTGAAGAATCGAAACCCATTCATTCTTTTGTTACCATCAATTAAACCACAAGGTACAAGAAAATGTGGAAGTTCCAAGTGATTTAAGTTGAATTTGACAAATTAGATTTGAGGTGCCTTTTTAAAAATTCAATTTTACTGCGGTTTATTTTATCGCAAAATGAAGTTATCTTGCGAGAACCGAGGCTAACTCCCGAGCTAAAATAAGGGGTTAGAATTGTGGCGCGAAAATAAGAAAAGAGGATTAGTTTTGAACGGGGGGCTCGAGTGCACCCCTTCCAAATGGCTTCCATCCCCTTCCATCGCACCGTCGTCCACCCTCTATCACGGGCCCACCGTGTGAACTGAACGAATGCATTCAAGGTTATCGACCAAAACAAATGACGTCACATGAAAATGAAACCCTACGAGTAACGTCCATTCTTATAGGTAAATGTTAAGATAATTTTGTAAAAATGTATTGTAATTTAAATAAAATCAATTATTAATAAAAGATATAATTAAAATCATCAAAATATCGAAATAAATATTCAAATATCGAAATAACATGTCAAATTTGGGTAAATATTATTCTAGAACCAATATTTGATCGATATTGGCCCCCATAATGAAATGGAGTCGTCCTAATCAGCTGGCCGAACCGTACCGAAGCACAATCAAGATACATCGAAGAGGAATTTTGTTATGAAACTGTACCTGCCTACTGTATGCTCCGTGCACACAGATACCGTACCGTACCCTTCGTACCGTAACCTATAATACCGTTGTATGTTATTGTGTGTACAATTCTGGCTTCAATTCAATGTTATGGTTTTCGCGATCTAACTACGGTATTTTTGTATTGGTTATTTGCTACCAGATGTCTCGTAAATCTCTTTTTTGAAAATTACTTGAGTTGCACCAACAGTTTAAACTGAGATTTAAAGAAAATGGTATCCACAGACTTTCCCCATACGGTGCGGGAGCGATGGAACTAGTTCTGCTTCTGTTGCTGTGAAATTTCATCATCTTTCTGAAGCGCCTTCCAACAAAATTAACGGCGGACCGTTTCTTTGTTGTGGTGTTGACAATCGAACAAAACGCGCTGAATGCATGCAGCTGAGAAGTGACTTCATTACACTTTACAGTTTACACCAAAGCGCATTGTGATTGTGGAATAGAAGATATCATCTTGAGTATTATGATTACGAGCAGCAGCTTTGTCTTGAATTGAAGGATGGAGTTCATTGATGAATATGAATACAACAGGAAGGATATTATCGGGCATGGTGCCTTTGCCATTGTTTTTAGAGGGAGAGAACGGAAGGTAAACACACAAAACAAACCTTAATTATTTGTTAAAAACAAATCAAATTAAATTATTAATTCATTCATTAATTACTCCATCACCATTCATGCACTTGTACTTGGTTTGGTAACAAAGACAAAGTCAAAGAACAATATTAGCTGTACGGTCAGACTCATCATTCATTAATTACTAAATGACTATAATTTATCTATTTACAATCGCAATAATAAATAATAGTGCATCAAAATATTCAAAGTCATACTCGTATTCATACTCTTGAGGCTTGGAATGACATGTTCAATGATAATGTCCAAAAATGTATGAAAATGTGTCTTCCTAATCCTAACGTTTTCTTTAGATTTATAAGATGAAATCCAAAAACTGATTATTGATGTAGAATTAATTCAGAAAATAAAACAATACTTATGACAGTTATGATGATGAAACAGAGACACATGCTGTATAGCAAGGGGTTGCAATACCGAACGGGTTGTATTACCGTACATGCAAATTCCAATAGGAAAAACGTTCAAATTTTGAAAGTTGAATTTGAAAGTCGGCATTAACGGAGGATAATAAATGGATGTTTAGCAAACATTTTCCACCATTTCCCGAAGAAAATAAACGCCCTGAGGCGTTATACGCGCGTTTTGCCGCGCACCAGTGGCAGCGCGCATGTCAATGACATTCCCATGCAAAACATTCACGTTTGGTGCGTCCGGTTAATACAACCCGGTTTGTGCGCTACAAAAAATTCTGCTTTCTTGAAAGGGTGCCGTAAAAGTTCAATTTGCGTAAGTTTGCCGCTTTTTTCTACGAAATAAGTTATCAATTCTTTATCCTGAGAATATATAGATCACTTATTTGTGTTTTATTCATATCTCTGTTCTTCATGTTGATCGTTTTCATGGCGTAAAGAAATGGTATCCGGTAATAGGACCCAATACCATACATGTAAATTATTGGTCACAAGATCTGATGATCATACAAAACTAACATTATGTACACTATTTAAAGTTAAAATTTATCTGACAATATTGTATGATGCTTAGCTTAGTATTACAAAAGATAACTTCAGAGAAAATTATGTTTTTTTGTTTGATACTGTAGCCATGTTGATTTTTTAAAAGGCCTTGTTTGTCAACTTGACCACCTACAGTCTAACGTTTCTGCTGTCGGTATCAGGCAACATACTCACTTAAAATTAAATGCATGACCGTTGGCTGTTGCACTGTAAGTCTGGACTGTAAGAACTATCAGTCGTGTGCAGAAAGGTTAATTTTTCTGCAGTCATCCCAGCTAAAGAAGTTGAAGCACAGAGTGTTTGAATTGTTAGTGGCCGAGTTTACACTTTTAAAAGGCAGAGTTCTCTAATGAACTATGATATATCTACAATCATGTCGTAATCTAACTTTTTCTCTTTGATTATTTTATTCCATTCACAATATCAGCGGCAGGACAGAACAGTGGCCATCAAGTGCATCAACAAGAAGAACCTGTCCAAGTCACAGACATTCCCAGAGAAGGAGATACAAATATTGAAGGTATTGATTAATGCTGTAACCAATCATCGGATCGGCATGCCGATCCCGATCCGATCATGGTTGATCGGCTCGTTTTTGCCGATTTCCGATCATGCAGAAAATATCGGAAGATCGGAAAAAAATAAAAAATAAAATAATAATCGTTTTTTAAAATTTTCTTTGGAAAATGATCCCAAAAAACATATTTCGGGAAAATAAATGAATACCAAACCAACATATATCCTATATGAATAAGCCCAAGGTTATCTTGTATGTGTATGCTTTCATTTCAAACTGATTAGCCTACCTCTCCTTTTACAAAATTATTCGCTGCGATTCTGAAAGGTTACGCCAAATTAATCACATGGGACTAAGCTCAGAATCGCCGCGAGTAATTTTGTAAAAGAAGAGGTAATCAGTTTGAAATGAAAGCATACCCATACAAGATTACCTTGGGCTTATTCATATGGATATATGTTGCTTTGGTATTCATTTATATTCCCAAAATATGTTTTTTGGGATCATTTTCCAAAGAAAACAAAATTTTTTTTTTTTTTTTTAATTTATTTTTTTTTTCCACCGATCTGATCCGATTTTTTTCGATCCGATTTTCATCGATCGATTTTTGCCGATCCGATCAAACGATCCGATCATCAAGGTCAGTTACAGCACTAGTATTGATGGTTAATACAGAACTTAATGCGTAGTAAATAACGAAATTCTCTACCAAAGCGTGCCCACGACGGACTTGGCATGCATGACTAAAAGGACAGATGCTCTATAAAAATTGCATAGAGCATCGGTTCTTTTTAATAGTCATGCATGTCATTGTCAAGACGTGGGCACGCTTTGGTAGAGCGTGCCCACGCTTTGGTAGAGAGTGCCGTGAATAACTAACATGGAGTAATGGAAATATAACTTGAAGAAGAGTTAGAGGGAATATGTCTTAGAAATCACTTATACAGATATAAAGCTGTGATACTAAGCAATTTAGTTGCCAATTGCAGATAATTTTCTTTTTGTCTTATAAATAGTAAAATATTGTTATGAACCAGAAGGCCAGGCACAATCAAAATGTAAAACTCCAAATGAAAGTTATCAAGAATAGAAATCAAACTAAAACACAAATATTATCTCAGAAACTGTCAATACTTTAAAAACATCTCTTTAAGTTTAAACACTGGGGAACATTTACAAGCAATGCATGTACTTCAGTACTTGAGAAACATCTTAAATAAAATTAAGTTCATTTTATCAAATTTTTCTGCGCTATTTATGAATAGGCCATGTCATTGTTAGTGTCTATAGAGGGCAAGAGAAATTTTTTTTCTTGATTTCTCTTTTCTTCCGGGAGTAACAAAACAAAAATGCAGATCTAGGAGATGTTGCAAGAGTTGAGATTAATACTAAAGTTAGTCAGAAAATATAGGCGCATTAGAGCCAATCAGATTTGTGCATTTTAGGCGCATTTTTCTGACTTGCGTTTAATCGCAACTCTTTATGCAACACCCCCACCCCCTCTGTAAACCTTATTCTGTTTTATACTGAGGACTAGTTTAATACGTTCACATGATACCTGATTTCATCAGTAATTTTACCGTGCAATATATATATTTTGTTTTACCTTTATGACTCTGTTGAATGCATCCAATGTTTATAACTTTATATCATAGTCAACAACCATTATGTGTTTATTTTGAGTTGACATGACATCCTTTTACTAATACATGTAAGCCATATATAATCACATCATATTCTTTGATCGTTCTATTTATAGGAACTTCATCATGCGAATGTGGTCTCCCTGCTTCACTTCAAGGTGAGTCATTTGAAATATATCATAGTCAACCCTGCTCTAGCAACCACCTGTATATAAAGACCATCTGTCAATAGAGACCACTGATCTTAACTCCCTTGAATGCAGTTTACATGTAAATGAAGTTTGAACCTGTCTATCATAGAGCCTGATAGGGATCACCTACCTTGGGTGATCTTTAGAGACAGATATGACTATAATTACCCATTTATTATGTTAATGAGGACTTGCCCAATAACCTATGGCAACTCAAAGTTAGATTTGGGCCAGTATTTTTTGTTTCATCTAGATATAATTTTGTTTTTAATCTGTTGCCAGAATTTTACTAGGACTAGATCTGCACAATAGAGTAGAATCAGTAGATTTGAAAAAGAGTTGAATTATTCCTCTTAGACTGACAAAGTGATTTTCACCTCATTAAAATCTGCTTGCTCAAAAGATCAAGTGCCTGAAAAGAAGTTACGTAACACCCTGACCATTTACGTTCTAAAAAAGTCTTTTTAATTCTGGGCAGGGTAAAAAAAAGTCCTTGTGAAAGGTTGAATTCTGTTTAATTTGTAACGTATTCATGGTTACCCCAAAAGAACATTAGAGAGACTTGTTAAGATGTCATTTAGATGTGCTGTGCACAAATGTAAACATAATAGTTTTACCTGAAATTAGTTCCTTGTTTTTTTAAATATTGAATATAATGTAAAATTATATAACAAGTCATTATTTTAAGGAAATAAATAAATTATTGATTGAGTGTAAAGGGAATAACATGCTTTCATTAATGTGCTCTGCAATAGCTATGGGAGATGGGTTTGTTATTGGTTTAGGTTGCTATGGCAATGGTGTGACTCATCATTAATAACAGTACACATCATCACCCATACATTACCAAGTATTATAAAACGGCTCTGGTGAATTCTGTAACGTGATTGGTTAAATCCTGTCACTTGACTATTCATTAAATTTCAACAAACATGCACGACCGTGCA
The DNA here is from genome assembly GCA_037951105.1 of Echinarachnius parma. Classification (NCBI taxonomy): domain Eukaryota; kingdom Metazoa; phylum Echinodermata; class Echinoidea; order Clypeasteroida; family Echinarachniidae; genus Echinarachnius; species Echinarachnius parma. Next base: position 48,546 of record JBAMJV010002801.1, on the reverse strand, counting down.
AAACAGGGTGCAACCGGGGTGCGTTACTCGTTTTTGTTGCACAACTTTTTGCACGGCTGTGACGTCACAATGCTTGTTTACATAGTTCTATCGAAGAGAATCTTGGGAGAGTGATAAAAACAAGATGGAAAATGCTTCATTTTGTAAATTATCTGTTCTGTAGTAAATAAATCTTAGCAGTTTCCTAAATTATATGGTTTGTGGTTTGTGGTTTTGGAATGGAAATGCATACAATTCTTTGATAATTCTCACTTTTATGGGAAAATATTCAGCAATTTCCAATCAACTGCATTTGATCTGCTGAGCCGCAGAGTCAAATTCAGTGAAGCGAATGCAGTAGTGATGATTAATTTTTGTAAATTCCTAATAAATTCACACTCTAGAGAGATAGACTGGGTTACTAATTGTGGCAAGCCTGTTTTCAATAATCCAGCAAAATAAAACAATCCGTGGTTGAGCTCGTTTTATAAAACAAATAATACTACGGTCTTATCGTGCATCATGTAAATGCATCACACTCTCGGGCTATGTTAGCTGTGCTTTGCGCACTCGGCTTACGCCTCGTGCGTAATGCACAGCTAACATAGCCCTCGCGTGCAATGCATTTAAACAACGCACTCTAGACCGTGTATTATTTGTATATAGAAGAATAGCCTTCATCTAATATGCAAGTATCAAGGCAAATATGATACAAAATAAATAATGATGAAATAGTATTGACTTGCCTTGACCAGATGAGTTACGAGGGGCGTTCAATAAGTTCATAGCCTAACCATGAAGGAGCAGGAAGTTAGGTTACCTAATGTTGTGTATGCAATGTTGCATCCTTCACATAGTCAGTGATGTAAAGTCAGGTCAGTTGTATTCTGTTTCTGATCTAGACAGGCTTTTATTGATGCAATGTTCATTAAAAGTCACTTGGAAAATGATGGAAAATGAAGCAATGCAAGCTGATAAGAGACATATGCTGCTCGAGGACAATGTGCCTTCTCACAAGAGCCAGGTGACTTTTGAAAAGCCAATAACTGCGGGATTGGTTTGTTGATGATTCCTCCTTATGGGGATTCCTCCCCAAACCTGGTATCGTTAGATCTCTTCTGACTTATGAAGAAACCATCCCAAGATTGTGATTTTCAGGAGGATAATGAGACAAAATCTGCCAATATGTAGGTTTTTGAGAGGTCTTTAAGAGACATCTTCAAGGAGGCCATTGAGGCCCTCAGGAAAAATGCCGAAAAGCTCTTGGCTGTACATCAGTATTATATGGATGAAAGAACACCTGTATATGTTAATCGGTGTTGCACCTTGACTCCTTCAAGGTTGGGCTATGAACTTATTGAACGCCCCTCGTAGTGATGTATTGTACACCTAACATGCAGTTTGAGTAAAATGTAATATTGCACTGTGTATCATGCATGTTATTGTGGAGTAATGCAGCTATTTTTGGTCAGGTAATGTATGAGTCACTAATAAGCCTTCATCGATGTTATATGTACATGTATGCACGTGTGGTGCAATGTTGGAATGGGTAGCGTGGCCGAAACAACCCTGGATCTAGGTCAAGCTAAAAACTGTCATTTTGGACGAGTACAGGAAATGGGCTGTCTTTTCCATGGGAAGCATTGTGTATTTATTTTAAATTGTCAAATTGCCAAATAATGCCAATGCAAAAAACAACAAAAACAAAACAAGAACACATACTCATACCAGATATAGCTGTCATCTGTGCCAATTTTATAAAAAGAAAAATCAACAACAATAAAGTAAAACTATAGTTTTCAAAATGTGTTTTTCTTTGAATTAGAACATATCTGACATTTCTTTCACAGTGCTCACAATTTCATAAAATAATATTTTTCCCTGCTACTTAAGGCAAACAATTGATACAGTAACAATAAATAATCAGAATTTCTGGTTTCTGGTTTCGGCAATCAGGCTTAAAGTGCATCATTAACTAGTGCTGTAACTGACCTTGATGATCGGATCGTTTGATCGGATCGGCAAAATTTGATCGATGAAAATCGGATTGCAGCAATCGGATCGGATTGGTAAAAAAAAAAAGAAAAAAAAAAAAAGAAGAAAAAAAAAAAAAATCTTTTTTTTTTTCTTTGGAAAATGATCCCTAAAAACATATTTTGGGAATATAAATTAATACCAAAGCAACATATATCCATATTTATAAGCCCAAGGTAATCGGTACGGGTATGCTTTCATTTCAAACTGATTACCTCTTCCTTTACAAAATTAATCATGCCGATTCTGAGCTTAGTCCCATGTGATCAATTTGGCGTAACCTTTCAGAAGCACATGGGACTAAGCTCAGAATCGGCGCGAAATTTTGTGAAAGGAGAGGTAATCAGTTTTAAATGAAAGCATAACCATACAAGATTACCTTGGGCTTATTCATATGGATATAATATGTTGCTTTGGTATTAATTTATATTCCCAAAATATGTTTTTTGGGGATCATTTTTCAAAGAAAAAAAAAAGAATTTTTTTTTTTTTTTTTTTTTCCGATCCGATTTTTTTTTTTTCTTTTTCTGCATGATCGGAAATCGGCAAAAATGATCCGATCAACCATGATCGGATCGGGATCGGCATGCCGATCCGATGATCGGTTACAGCATTATCATTAACTTTTCCAAAAAGTAATTTGAGACTTCAATAATATGATGTGCGATACAACCAACAAAATACACAGGGGCAAAGGGCGATTCGCCCCCGATACCTTTAAAATCGCCCCCGTGAGCCACGGCACGGGGGTGGAAATTTTTTTTTTTTTTTTATTTTTTTTTTTAAAAACATCTTTTTGCATGATCGGAAAGCGCCAGAAACGTACCAATTACCAAACATGGCATAATCAGATATATATCACATCATGATAATCATTTATTAGACCCTTGAGCAGTGAAAACGATGTAAAAAAAAAAGAGCCCCCGTGAGCCCCAAAATAGCCCTCGTGAATAATTTCACGAGGGCGTTTTTTTCCCTCAAAATTTTCAAAATCGCCCTCGTGAAAAAAAAAGTATTTTTTGGGTTGGTGCGATAGTTTAATTTTATAAACAAATAACACTGATGAACTAGTGAAAAAGACTAGTGAAAATTGATGTCAGATTTGATCACAGGTCTGCATCATGCATGCCCATTAATTTTGACTACAATCAAAAAGCGTGCCTGGAACACTTTTCATTCAATCGTAAATATCCCCATTATTAGGGAGAAATTCGAAAGCACAAACCCACCTCATTCCTCTTTTACTGTTTAAAGGGAACCACCACCTAAAAATAATTTTCTTATAAATGAAATGTATTAGTTTTAGTAAGCTAAATTCAAGCCAAATAATGAGGTACAAGATAAATCTGAAAGTCCCAACTGAGATTTGGGTTGAATAAGACAAAAATGAATGGATAATAATTTTGTATACTTGAATTTAGTAAAAGAGACCAATATAGAAAAATGGAATGTTTAGCTGTTAGCACAGTATTCCTTCTTGATTTGATTTGATTTGATTTGATTTGAAGGAAAAAGGAAAACAAATGCCCTGTGGAGTCCAACTGTCCAAGGCTGTGATTCTTGGAAAACATCCTAAAATGACACAAAGGAAAGGTGATCACAATGAGATCCTGTTTGTGGAAACAACATTCAATTCCAATATTTACATTGTGATGACAGTGCAATGAACAAGAGCACCAGTTGGAATTTCAACATGTAGGTGTATCTATACTAGCATATTACTGGCATTTGTCCAACTATGTGAGCTAGAATATGGATCACTGGAGTTACACAATGATATGAAACAAAATCAGGTCAGGTCACTGGATGGACTGATGGGCATTGTTATATCAGTTATATACACAGTGTATGATACTCTGCCAAAACTGTGATGTACTTATTTCCAATTATTTATCAAATCATATTTACTATTTATTAGACTAATATTTCAAATATAGGTCAAATTGAATTCATTGAATTACAAGTATTTTGTTTGCATATTACACTTCACATGAGGTTCAAATGATTTGCATACCTGCCAACCAGTCCGATTTTGTCGTATTTAGTCCGATTTTTTACTCAAAAAAGGGTTAAACAATCGGACGAGTACGATTTCTAAGTCGGGGGAAAAAAATAAAAATTAAAAAAATAAATTAAAAAAAGATTTTTTTTTTTTTTTTTTCTTCCCTTTTTTTCCTTTTTGATCTTTATGATCTTTATCATTGAAGTATTGCTCATTCAGAGTGGTCATATGTTAAAAAAATAAGGCTAAGATAGCAAAAGAGAGCATCTAGAACCCTAGAGCTGGACCGCAGCTGCAAAGGACTTCGCGCTTCGCGCGCGTGATGTGCACTTAGCTCACATGAGAGTAAGATTTTTCATTTTCAAATGTTGGCAGGTATGGATTTGGTGTAAACATATGTTATCCAGTGTGAAATGTCTAGGCTTGTTTTTAAAGTCAATTTAATCCTGTCTAAATAGTATTCAAAATTCTGAAATTCTGAAAGCAACATTGAGATGCATTATGATGTACAGTATGACATTGTTGTAACTTTGAGATTTATTTTATGAATTCAAGATGATTTATTTACGATTCAATGATTTTATGAAGAAAAACAAGTTCAAACATAATCAGTCTCAGACCTTTCAAATGCCCAAATATTGAATTTAAAAAAGCAAATATAGCAACTGCTGTTTTCCTTCATAGCCCATATAACAGAAAGGGAAAAAAACTGTATCACCACACCTTCACTACAGTAATTGATGACATTGTGGATGTTGAAAGACATAATTTCCATCAAATGGATTTAATTGTAGCTGGCATGCATGCACGACCATCTCTATTTTCTTTTAGGTGTGGTGCCCCTATTGTTCTTGAAGGACACTTCATTAGCTGATAATTCAAACTGCTGTGAGTCTATGAGAATTAATTGTGTGTGACCTCAAAAGTTCAAAAGTTCAGTTGTTCCTGTAACATGTCATGGCCGAGAGCTAGGATGTTGGTCTGATATATAATTGGGATATAATTTGAGAATAATTTCCCAATTTGGATAAATATATTTAAGAATTAAACTGTAAATTTTATAATGACTTTTGTTGACTCTGTATAGGAAAATCAGTAGTATTCTGATCAAAACTATCCACACCGATATGATTGAACGAAATGATTTATAATTTTGAACAGATATTGTTGTTGTTGTTGATAGTATATTTGTGTAGTTATGAGGTGAACATGACTAATAACTTCCCTCCTTTGGACCTGATTTTTTTTCTAAATATGCTTAAAGGGATCTAATGTAGTAACTTTGTTGACATGTGCAAAAAGTGATGAATGGTTGATGCAATGTATATTATTGTTATCTCATATGTCCACAGGGTAGTGTGTGAAAATTTCAAGTCAAATGGACATTGCATGGCCAAGCAATGAGCAAAAATGCAAAGTGATATTCAATAACTCACTGCACTCACTTTGTACACAGAAGAAAAACTCGCCCGGAGTTTTTCTTATCTGAATACTTCGATCGTACATATCTTTGTAACGAAAGGGAAATTTGAAAAACCGAAACCTGTCCCATGATTTTATTGTTAATACGAATACAACAAGGTATAAGGGAACCGCTAGAATTAAAATTGTATTTTGAGGATTTGGACAATGTTACTAAGTCCCTTTAATTTTGAAAAATGTACAAGATGAGGCAATTCATATTCACATTATCCCTGTATTAGTCAAAAGTGACTTCATGCTGTATGTTAACAAAGCTTGCTGCATATAAGCAAGTAAACAATGGATGTATTTGTGCGTACATCCACAATGCATACTATGTATTTGAAATTGCACCATCCTTGCACAACCCTCTCTTCACTTTGGCCACATTTATTGATTAGTCAATTTAAGAGTTTATTAATCACTGGGTATCACACTCGTTATCATATTTTGGAATTTACAAAAAGCAATATTTCAACAAATATTCCCCTTGTCTCGAAAATATATAGTGGAGGCTGTTCCCTTTACATTAGAGGCTTTTCGCAAATGCTACGGAAGAGCTGAGTACGGGGGAAGCAATCAGTTGTGATCGTACCCGTACTCTGGCTACGTCGCAAACTATTTGCAGTTTCGCAGTGAAGAATACGGGGAACGTCTCCTTGCTCGAGTGAACAAGCGCGCTGATTGGCGGACCCATTGAAGTACTATATACTTCAATGGGCATATAATTCTATATACAAAATGTTCATGCTTAGAACTACGTGTATACATGTATTGTCTGGAAAAATACACTGCAAAAATACAATTATCTTCCTTTTAGGTCAATATTGTTGTGACTGGTGTATACATACCGTACTGTGTTAAAGCTGCATTCATAACAAAGAGTAGGCACTCGACAGTATATAGTTACACTGAAGAATTCTTTCTTAATTTTTCTGAATGTCGTAGTGACAGTGCAATAACCTCATAATTGGAGATCTAGGCTGTGCTCAGTAGGGAACATATAATTCAATCCAAAGTACAGTATGCATGTCTACATCTGTCCTTCCCTAGAAACTAATTAAATCTGGCGTCCGAAGACAAAATATTTTACAGACGAATACAGTCGTATATACATTCATAAAAACAATCTGGTATTATGTGTTTATTTGTCATTGTTGAGAGACGTTATTTAAACAGAATTTAGAATTTGGGTTGCGAAAATTAGCCTGGCATACCATTGTATTAACTGTAAACATAGTCTTGAATGAAGTTGAACTGTTATTCTTTTCCAAGCAAACTTCCAATCAGGATGGTTAGTTGCCATGGTTGAAATAAATACATCGTGGTTGATGAAATTTAAAATGGGTTTAATTGAATGGTTGAACCCAATCAACATAGATAAACTAATTCAGCACATTAAACAAAAAAATGTCTTAATTGCCTAGAGTGCAGAAAACAAATGTTATGCATCCTACATGTACATTGTATGTGTTGAAACTGTCCAGAAAGAAATCTGCTAGATGTAGAAAATTTACAAAGAATACATGTACAGTATGTACATGTACATGTATGTATATTATGCACAGTGGGCCGTATGTTTAAATGCATTTTATGCTACATAAATTGAATATTGTCACATTTAATTCAGTCAGAATTTTGTGCATGTCCATGACCCAATGCAATATTGCTACGTGAATTTTCATGACTATCCCGATTGCTTGTAAATGTCAGCTAGTCCTCGTTCGCTTGGTAGGTAAAAATTGTGTAAATAGTGTAGAGTTCTCTACAATTTGTAGGGGATTGAAAGATTTGTAACTAAAGGTGTACTTGGGAGTTGACATTAAAATTTTATTTAATGTATTTATTTTTTTTTTTTTAGTCTGCTGAAAATGCAAGTGGTTTACTTTTAAATTGTTGGAGTGTTTCCCATAATTCTGTAATAAAGCAAAACAAAACAAGTGGGTGTTATATCTACAAAATAGAGCTTGCTTCCAAAAGGCGCTAAATCCACTTTTCATAAAAATTGAGTTAACGATATATCTACATGTATAATCTACGTAGCTCTCTAGGAATCTACATTTTACGACAAATAACTCACTCAAAATCAAAATATAGAAAGTTCAATTTTCATATTCCTATAGGCACGTGTACAAAGTGGGACAAAGAAACCTGTTTTCCTCGGGAAGTTGAAAAAGTGGATTTAGCGCCTTTTGGTTGAAAGCTCTTCTATAATAGGGAGTGCATTCACATTCTTATTTGTTTGATTTAATCCTTTAATTTATTTTTCTCTTCCATGTAATTTGCAGGAGACCCCTTCATCCCTGTTCATGGTGATGGAGTACTGCAATGGGGGAGACTTGGCGGATTATCTTCATGGTGAGCATTTAACTCATGAAAGGACATGAATATACAGTAATAGTAACAAAATAAATGATGTAAATAGAGAGATGCATGCACCGTACTGGGTGGGGCACCCAAAAAGAATAATGACAAAGTAAGAGTACAAAATAAAGTAATAATTGGTTTGCCCCCTCCCCCAATTCAGTATACACCCCATACTGTGCATGCACATCAAAGAGACCACCTTTAATAAAGCCAGTTCATTAATATTATGTTTGCGCATTAATGTGCAGACAACGGTCATTCGTACCGACATTGACTTTTCCCATTCACTGAGCTGGACCGAATGGATGAGTCTCTTCACTTGTTCATTTTGTTTAATTACACATCAATTGGAAATTCATTGATCTGAAGGCTGAATTATCGTTCTCTTGGGAGGGAACAAAATACAGATATCCCATGACAACGATCCACCACTTTGAACATGAATGTAGGGACACTGATTTTCCTTTTTTTAAAAAGGCCTTTTCCGTTTCAGAAAATCTGGAATTCCGTTTTTACCTGCCTGAAAAACGGAAATTCCGTTTTGCCATAGACTTTGTACATGTGAAAAACTGCAAATCCCGTTTACATAGAACTCCATACTAAATTCAATGAGTAGGGTAAAATCATGATTTTCACCCACAAATCATCAACATTTGAGGGGAATGTGTCATGCCTGATATCAGGAAGGACTTACCACAGGCCAGAGAGTAAATATCTTTAAAATTTATTAAATAATGATTAAGGCCGAGTTGGTTAGGTTGGTCACACCGGTTCCCAACTGTTACCATCGGGTCCCGGTTTTGTTTTTTTCGGAACGGGCTTCGAAAAAGAAAACAAAAAAGAAGAAACAATTTTTCTTTTTTTATTGATTTTTTTTTTTTTCTTTTTTTTTTTTCCGTTTTTCCGTTTCAAATGGTCAATTCCGCGATTTTCCGCGATCGCGGAAAATCAGTGTCTCTATGAATGCAATAGAGTAAAGGCTGTAAAGCTTGCCCATGATTGTAGTGGCTATGAAGGGTAATTCAGAATGGTTCATCCCAGAGTTAACAAAATTAATATTTAAAAAGATGTCACGTCCATAATTATAGGCCTTGTGTAATGTGTATCCTAGATACATATTTAAATGGTACATTAAAAGCTAATTAATGCAGGGTTGAAGGAAAAACAAAACCTGAATATGTGAATGACTCAGGACAATGACATGGAAACAGGATGATAAATTCTTTGTGTGGTTTTTTTATTCTATCCAATCCAAACATTATTCGTTTGTGCAACATGATGCATGCATGATTCAGTCGACACACATTGTACATTGTGCATTGTACTACACGATGAATCAATATCTGCTTTATGGTTCAGTAATCTTGTCTGGCTTGGCAAAAGGGAGTATTATTACTGAATTCTTTATTCCATTTTTTTAGTACTGAATTCTTTTGGGATGATGAACAAAGTAGCAATCCAATAGCAATCAATTATATTACATTGTCAACCTGACAGTTTATGTACAACCCAATACAAACCATGGGCACATACTGGGCTCAAATTTATATTTAACAATAATTAAAAGAACAAGTTATTATTTACCGCTATTCATGTGAGTGTAATAGCACTTTTCACTATTATTAATTATCAACAGTGACTTAAATTTAACACTGGGTTTAATTCAATCATATGAAGTAATTTTTTAACCCATGGACTAAATTTAACCCACAGCCTAAATCTCATGATAGTTGGTGTGTTCAAGTTAGCACATATAAATCCACTAGAAAAACCTAAATAAATTTAACGCTATGAATATATTTTGGTCCATTGTTTGTGTGATTGAACTCAATTATTTTTAAGGCCAAATTTGATGCAGACTTAATGTGACCCACTGTTGAGAAATCTGGCAATTGTATAATGTCATACTACTGAGAAGGTTACATTACAATACTTGTTATCATAAATTCACACCCGATTTTTATCCTTGCTACTTTGTCCTTAATTTTGTATTACTGTTCATTTGATTATATATTCTGTTTTTCTTTTGTTCTCTCCATTTACAGTCAAAGGGACTCTAAGCGAGGACACCATCCGTTTCTTTCTGGGGCAAATAGGTAATGATAATTTTGCATATTGTTGACAAGAAGATGTGCAGTGTATAAACTCTATGTGAATCATTAAAAGACAATCGGGTTAAACATTTTCCTCATAAGGAACTACAAGAACATGTACCTAGAAAGTATTTTAACCCATGGAAGAAAGCTTGGTTTTGATAAATTATTTTCCATAGACCCCCGGGCCCATGTTTTTGTTTTAACCAGTCATGAATGGGTTAAGGAAATTATACTGTCTTGATGGCGGGAGAATCATGTTTTCCAGTAGAAGTACAATGTGCTGTGTGTAAACTCTATGTGTAAAACAGCTAGTTTATTGTAGATAATGGGTTAAACATTGTCCTCATACGGAACTAGTATGTACCTAGCAAATATTTTAACCCATGGCCTGACTTTGGTGTAACACAAATAAGCTCTATATACCCCAGCACAATTTTAAATTGTTTGTTTACATCAGTATTAAATGGGTTAAGTAAAATACTGATTTAATGGCAGGAGAATCATGTTTTCCCTTGGGAGGGTTCAAAGAAGATTGGTAGATGAGGTTGTTTTCATCTCTTGAAACGGATGGTTTTTAAAGGCAAGTATGAGGGTTTTTAATGGCATTGAAAAGGGGAATTTGTTCATGAATAGAATATTGGCAATAGATGGTTTTAAATGCAATTTATGTATGAGAGTTTCTCCTCACATTGTAAATTGGAAGTTTTTGATGAAATTGTAAATGTTTTTCTTTTCATTTTATTATAGCTTTCTTTTGTTTTATTGGTGGGATAGGGGCTTTTAATAAATTAATATATGTTTTATATAAAAATTTCCTTTAAAATGTAGCAAGCGTACTTTAATTCAAAAGCATCATACCCATTATGTTGATGGTTTATGAAAAAATGCCAGACCAACCTGCAATATCTGTTCACATGAATCTGTCAAACCTGTGTATAGTGAACGGCGAAGGGAAGTAAGAAAAGTGGCCACTGTAGACAGGTGACCTCTATAGACAGGTTCATTCCATTGTTTTTCTCTGCATGGGATCATGTTTAGTGGTGACTATAGGCAGGTTGGCTGTTATAGACAGGTGGCTAATAAGACCGGTTTGACTGTATATTTATTGACCAGTTTGACCGGTTATTATGTATGGGCTAAATTGTGACCACTGATCAGTATCACTCAATGACCGTTGTATGACCCTTTTAAAATTTAATTTTCTAGATAAACAATCCTAAACGACCCTATTTTTTTGTCACCTTTTGATTTATGGTGCAAATTACCCATTTCAATGCCTGAAGTTGCATGTACGCAATTAAGTGACCAAAATAGATAAAAAAGGAAATTTGATTAAATCAGACCTCAGTACCGCTTAACTTTTTGCATAGATTATGTTGCTGTATTTCATCATCCCTATTGTAGCCTTTTTTAGGGTCGTAAGAGCTACGATATGAGCAATTTCTTGGCATGGATAATTGGACTTTACTCGTGCATCGTTCACTGCGATGTTACGAATAGATGTGTTAAGTCTAGTTGCTAGTTCAAACAAAATGATAATTAACCTACCTAAATGGCATTGTCATTTGTGATGATATTTGAGCCACATGTTTGCTTGGCAACTTAACTAGTGCATGCCAGCATTTATTTTGGATTAAAATGATGGAATAGGGCCATAAAAGTTGTATAATATAAAAATATAAAATGTATAATAGCACTAGCTGTCAATCACATACTGTATATTTGTAAGTATCTATTTATATATAGCAAAGCTCCACACTAACTTTTTTCTCTACTGGCCCGTTCGGGCAAGTGAAATCATGGATTTTTAAGTTTTACTTGCCCAAAACATAAAATTGACTTGCCCGCTTACTTCTAGATGAGATTTACGACCTAAAGAATTACAGTATTCTCTCATAGTCATAGTTGATAAATTATTTAGTTGCCTGATCAGGCAACCAAACTAGGCCATTTACCAAATTTTACTTGCCCGACATCCATTTTTACTTGCCCCGGGCAACAGGGCAAGTGCTAGTGTTGAGACCTGTATATAGCAAAGACGTATTACTGTTGCGCTTAACAGTACACAGAATAAAGCAATTAATACATGGCTGTCAATATCTGTTCTCTTCTTGTTCAATCTTTTTTTCCCAATATCTTTCTTTCTCAATTATTCTCTGTTGTTAACACAGTTCCAATTGAGATTATGAAATTCCCATAATACTTTGTTCATAGCGCAACAGGTTTCCGTAAGCAACAGATCAATTTTGTTTTTATAGCAATGTATGTACCTCTATTACGCTCCTTACTTTTGTACCCCTAATTCATTGGTCTTCTTGTTTCGATCTATACATTTAAATTACTGTCTCACTTTTATTGCACATTTTCTTGTTCAGCTGCTGCGATGAGAGCCATCCATAAGATGGGAATCATCCACCGAGAATTGAAGCCCCAGAACTACCTCCTCTCTGTCTATAGACGTATTCGGTTTGGATGATTTTTATACATGCCACCCCCAGAGCCCCCCAGTTACAGCGCGCGCGTATTGCGCGCAATAAGGAAGTAGGCCAATGCTGTGCATAATCTGCCTCGGGATGGGAGAAAAGGGCGCGCGTGGATGCCAAATATGGTAGAGAAGCCCCCCAGTCATTGCGTTAGCACGTAGAGGGCTCACTTCCATGAAAGGCCGCTCGAATACGTCTATAGACAGGTGGTTGGTTACCTTGGTTGTTATATAGAGGTGGCCACTGACACAGTAATGACTGTATGATGGTTTTCTATTGATATTGATATTGATTTCTGTCGGTTATTCCTTGCTCAGTTGCTGCGATGAGAGCCATCCATGATAAGGGGATCATCCACCGAGACTTGAAGCCCCAGAACCTCCTCCTCAGTCACAACAGCAGACACAAAGTACCCCTGCCCAACGAAATCCATCTCAAAATAGGTATGTACATTATGTAGATATCTCGGGGCTAAAATTCAAGTTTACAAGTGTAAATGTACATCACATTAACATTCAGAAAATCATTTTCTATCTATAAAACTCGACGTCAAATTACAGGGGCTCTTTTTCTTTTATGATGTTTGGGGACTCTTTTTGGCAACTCAGGGCTTAAATCAACCGAGCCTCAGTGTATTTTTTCACTGATTTCTCTACCTGAGTCCTGAATGAGTTAAAATGTTTTTTAGAACCTTGCATTAATTGAATCCACTAGTATTGCCTAAAAAAAACAAGGTTATATTTATGTAGTTAAAAACAATAGAAACAGAAAATTAACCAAGAATATCCTTCTACTTAGCCAATATTAAAACTCACACGATTTGACCTAGGCAAGAAGTTAATTATATTGTATAGAAGTTAATTTAATAAAGTTTCCTTCATGAATTTCTATATGTTAGGACCATTATTTATATGAAGTAATAGTTTCAGGATGTACATGTATATAATTTTCATGCATGTTGCTGACTTCTTGTGTTTATTTTTGTGATTTCTTTTTATAGCTGACTTTGGCTTTGCCCGATTCCTGGAAGCTGACATGATGGCTGCAACTCTTTGTGGGTCTCCTCTTTACATGGTGAGTCCCTCTTGCTCTCAAACAAAAATAAAAAGATTCAAAATATACTGGTAAGGGAAGAATAAACACTTGAATTCAGTAAAACCTAAGGGAAACAAGAAAAGTTACCATTGTAGACAGGTCCTCTATTGATAGGTGATGGCTGCAACTCTATGTGGGTCTCATCTTTACATGGTGAGTCCCTCTGGCTCTCAAACAACACAAAAATGGTTTCAAAATGCACCGGTAAGGGAAGAATAAGCACTTGAATTGAGTAAAAACCTAGGAATAGTGACCACCTCATGGAAACACAAAAAGTGACCATTGTAGACAAGTGACCTCTATTGACAGGTTTGATAACAATGTTGTTCTCTGAAGGGGATCAATTTTGGTGGCCACTATAGGAAGGTTTGCTGCTAAAGACTGGCGGCTGCTTCTCCATACAAAAATTCTACTTTAATCTTCAATAATTGTATCCTTCCATCTTGCAGGCACCAGAAGTGATCACGTCCCAGCACTACGATGCCAAGGCTGACCTGTGGAGTATCGGTACCATCATCTTCCAGTGCTTGACTGGCAGCGCTCCGTTCAAGGCTCCCAACCCCCCAGAGCTCAAGAAGCTTTATCTCAAGGCCAGGACCCTAGACCCAAAGTAAGTCCAGTCCCAATCCATTTAACACCTTTCCTTTATCAAAAGACCATAATGTAGAAAGTCAGTATTAGTAGTTGAGTCCTGTGGAGCATCGGTACCATCATCTTCCAGTGCTTGGCTGGCAGCACACCATTCATGGCTCACTACCCCCCATAGGTCAAGAAGCTTTATCTCAAGGAAAGGACCCTAGACCCAAAGTAAGTTCAGGCACTATCCATTCAACACCTTTATTTTATTATACGACCATGATATATCTAGAGAGTCAGTATCAGTAGTTGTAGACAGTTGAGAATTGGTAGTACATCATCTCCCAGTGCTTGACTGGCAGCGCACCATTCAAGGCTCCCAACTCTTCATAGGTCAAGTAGCCTCATCTTAATGCCAGGACACTAGACTCAAAGTAAGTCCAGGCACTATCCATTTATCTAAATACCATCTAGAGAGTCGGTATCAGTAGTTGTAGCCTGTGGAGTATTGGTACCATCAATTTCCCGTGCTTGACTGGCAGTGCACCATTCATGGCTCACTACCCCCAGAAGAATCCCCCCCCCCCTCAAGAAGCTTTATTTCAAGGCTAGGACCCTAGACATAAAGTAAGTACAGGGATCATCCATTAAACACTTTTATTTTATTGCAAGACAGCCTCTAGATCCCAAAAGAAACTAAAGAAAACTTCAGAATACCACTTAGGACAAAATCATGACTTAGGAATACCACCCTATGTTTGTTCAGTATCTCTCAATGGATAATCAATACAGATGTCTTGAAATATTTTGTTCAAATATTTTGTTATCAAAACACTAATTCGAACATAAAAGTGTTATTGAACCATTTCCGTAAAATGGCCTTGTTATGAAAAATACTCAAGTCCTGTTTACGAGGTGTGGACTTTGAAAGTTCAGCTTGCTCAGAAGTAGATCGGTTGAAAACCTGCTGATCTGATACTTGCTGGTAGTCTAAGCATGTAGGTAAGTTGCCAATTGGTCTACACCCAATTGGTCTACTGCCATAATTATCAACTAGCAATATCAGAATTCAGGGGGCTTAGGATTAGGATTAGGGATTATGATAAGGGTAAATGGGTTTGTATTAGGGATTATCAGCGTGTTCACACACAAACATTTTCATCCCTTAATCATGACTAAAGAATCATGATTAAACCAAACGTTCACACACACCAATCGAATATTCCACAACAACTGGCTTCCAGGTGGCTTCCAGGTGCATCGAACACCAGGTCTCCCTAGGGCCCCCCTAGGGCCCTGTGTGCGCGAACGTTCACGTTAAGCCACGCCCAGTTAGTTACGAGTCGTATAGCTAACCATGATTAAGCGAGAAATCCTTGTTCACACACGAAATGAGCGTGATTCTATAGTCAGCTCTCGTACGAAACGACGATAAAACCTGTGTTTCATTAGTAATGACTAACGATACGTCGTTTCGTTAGTAAGCGTTCAGACACACAAATTTTTAATGAGAAGCTGATTCTATAGTCAGCTGCTGATTCTTTAGTCATGATTAAGGGATGAAAATTTTGTGTGTGAACACGGGGTATGATACCGTTTAGGGCTTTGTATTAGGATAAAGGTTAGGTTCAGAATTAGGGGTCAAGTTTGTAGAACTTTGTGAAAATGGAAGTTTAAAGGATCTTGTTGATAGTAGACTGAATGAGATGTAGACCAAATGTGTGTAGACCAAAGGAACATAAACATAACACAATTTGACACACTTTTATTGATTTTGTAATATAAACGTAATGGATGTTATGAAATATGATACAATAGCCTTGTCTCCCTTTTGTTTTGTTCCTTTTTGTTATGTCTGACTGTAATATTTGTGTCTATTGGGTGTTGACCAAACGAACATAAACATAACAAAATGTGACACACTTTTTTTTAGTGATTTTGTAATATGAACGTAATGGATGTTATGAATATGATACAATAGCCTTGTCTCCCTTTTGTTTTGTTCCTTTTTGTTATGTCTGACTTGAATATTTGTGTCTATTAAAGAAATTGAACTTTTTTGTTGACTTTGTTAACCTAGTTTTATGAGGCCAAAGACAGCTGAGGCAAATAAAAGATAAAGGTGATAAAAGGAAGAAAAGATAATAATCCTTTGTTTGTAGCTTGTGTATGTTTTGAGAAGCCTGAAGGCAGCCTAAATTAAGTTTGCCTGTTAATAAATAACAATAATCTGTAAATTCTAATAACCTTAAACCTTTGTGGAATTTGGAGAATATTGCTAACCCGCAAACCTGAGTTATGCTAATCAAATTCATAATACTGCCACAGTCTATTTGTAAGTCTGTTTTGTTCAGTTTGATTATGATGCTTGAGTGCTGCATTACACAGTTTTGCTGTTAATCCATTCAGAACCTGTCCCACAAATATTATGGCTAGGATTCTTTTGATCAAAATGTATGAAATAGTCTAGAATGGGTATACAGAAGCAAAATTAGACCAGTCAATGGCCTTCAAAAGTTAACCTTATGAAATCTAAGAGCATTGTCCTCAGTCATTAAATTGTGTACATTATTCAGATAAGAGATAATTTATAAGTACCAAAGTTAATTATTATAAGCTGAGAGAAACAACCAAATACAGTCAAATCTATTTTAAGTTACCACCTGTATAATATGAAGACCAGCTGCTTATATAGACCAGTAATTTTGACCCCCTAGAAACGTATTTTATTGTAAATAAATTTGTCTGTAAAGGCCACCTTTTTGGGATCCCGTGCCACCCTTGGGTCTCATTTATAGACCTGAGTAATATTAGATTAAAAATGCGTAAGTTTAACATCGTTTAATCATTCCAGAACGGAAGTTACCCCAAAATGTGCATGTTGGAAGAGAAATTGGAGGAAAATAAGGATACTCATACACTGTACAAATCAATGTCTGAGTTTTGTTTGTCTGTTTATTGATTATTTTTGCCTTTATATTCACTATATTAATAATGTTGTCATCCCTCTAGCTATCTGCAAGCACTATTACATAAACATAATATTGTACATTACATGTATTAAACACTATGGGCAGTATTTTACTAAATTTATCAACTTAGGCTGGACTAAGTTCATAACCTTGGACTAACCCTTTAGTCTGGCTTAAAGTCATAAACCGGCCTACCAAAATACAACATTTTAGTCTGGACTAAAGTTAGCAACTTAGTCAGAGGTTAGTCGACACTAAGTAAGCACTTAAGGCCGGACTAATTTAGTAGAATACCAGTCTATATGTACATCTTTTTTGTTGTATGTTTCAGCATACCACCAGGCACATCAAGAGCCCTCAAGGATCTTCTTACAAGACTTCTCAAAAGGAATCAGAAGGATAGGATAGAATTCGGTAAGTCCCCCATGGCCCCACCCTCCTTCCATAATGTCCCCCAAATTACACCCTAATAGAGTGCCAATGTGTGATGTCACTGCTATTAATTGCCATGGTTAGTGGTTATAAACTATGTCAGGCAAGCCAGAAATTTGTGCCCAATCGGTTGCTAAGAAGAGAGTTGTCCAGCTCCAATCCACTGCCAATGCCTGCATGAAATGAGTTGTTTAGACCATTACTATGCACTAACAGATTAATGTGACATCACTACTTTGGTGGTACTCAATTGATTTTTTCAGTTCAGTTCTGTTCATTTGACCATAGTATAACTAAACTATCATGGTACACAACAATTACATATGAATTATACATTATGGTTGACACCTTTTAAGAATGTGGGGCTTGTAAGAAAATGGCCTTAATATAGGACATATTCAATGTGTAATTCTTTGAATGTCTAATTTTACATAATAACCCAAATACTAAATATATTATTAATCTCTTTCTTGTTTTTCTTTCAGATGAATTCTTCAACCATGATTTTCTTGCTGGTACACTTAAATCTACCTCATCAAGTAAGTCAAATTAATGTCATTTTGCTTTTTATGCAGTAAAACAAAGTAATAAAATGCAATGGTCCATAAAACGAGATGTAAATGAAACACACACAAAACACTCTAAAAGACATCATATGCCAATCAACGATTTACATCAGCTACAGAGATCCCTCAGAAGTGTGTTAACTACCCAATTCTTTGGTCATATACCTTCTCATTTGTAGATACACATAATATATTCTTTATTGTCTAATTTTGGGTTATTAAATTATGATTATTATATCATTTAATCTTTCTCAAATAATTCAGCTATCCCTCTCCATCTCGCCCCTCTCTGGTCATATGCTCATCTTGTTGATACACTTATATAAACTTTATTGTTTGTTTTGTTTGTTGAATTAGATAGTTAATAATCTCTTCATTGCTCTTCGCTTCCCCCATGCCCGTACCAAGCAGTACGTACAGTTTTCAGCTCTGATTCCCCCGGAGATCGACAATCCCTCTTTTTCTCCCTCCTTTTCTTGTTGCATCCCCTAACCCTAACCCTTACTTTATTGTCTAATATTTGATTGTTAACTAAAATAATTCATTATTTCTCCATTTCCTTTCTCATTTAGCTTCCCCCATGCCCGTACCTAGCAGGACTTACAGTTTCAGCTCCGACTCTCCCGGGGAGCGCCGATCCCTCTCCATCTCGCCCCTCTCTGGTCACATGCCCATCTCCTCCCCGGAGGAACCCTCCCCCTCATCAGGGGTGGGGGTAGTAGCAGCAGGAGGGGTCGGGAGGTACACAACCAGCCCCCCTATGGCCCTGCCCCAGTCCTCGGTCAGGAGGCCGCCCTCACTTGCCAAGGGGTTGCAGGAGAAGCTGGGTTCTGTGCCCGGCATGGTAGCCTCCGATGTCGTTGAAGATGTAAGTCAGACAACAGCAACAGCAGCATTCAGAAGAAATAAAGTATAGATGTAACTTTGATCTCACATTTCATGAAAATATGAAAGAATAAGATGGTCCAAATATTTTGTCATGTACCAGCATATATAGCATTGCTTTGTAATTAAAACAAATATCTGTAATTTTTAAAATTTGTATGCACATGTCACAATGGCAGCAGCTTGCACATGATATCACAATCGATAGCAATTAGGTAAAGTTTTGTTGCTCTAGAAAACGGTTTTGCTCAGATTTTAGCTCTTAACTCCTCTCGTTCCCATTATTTTATAGCAGACATTTAATTTTTCTAAGGTGGAATTCCCCTTCAATGTTACACAAATTTCATCACTATGAAATAAAGTTAAAAATACTGCTTACTGTTTTTATGCCTCCGCCAACGAAGTGGCCGGAGGCATTATGTTTTCGGGTTGTCCGTCCGTCCGTCCGTCCGTCCGTCCGTCCGTACGTCCGTCCGTACGTCCGTCCGTACGTCCGTCCGTACGTCCGTCCGTACGTCCCGTTTTCGTTCTCGCAATATCTCAAGAACCAGTTGACGGATCAATTTCAAACTTGGTATGAGTGTACATATTGGGGTGACAATGATCTGATTAGATTTTAGGGGTCATGAGGTCAAAGGTCAAGGTCACAGGACTCAATTTATATGCAAAAATGCCTCGTTCTCGCGATATCTCAAGATCTGGTTGACGGATCAAATTCAAACTTGGTATTAGTGTAGATATTGGGGTGGTAATGATCTGATTAGATTTTAGGGGTCATGAGGTCAAAGGTCAAGGTCACAGGACTCGATATATATGCAAAAATGCCTCGTTCTCGCGATATCTCAAGAACTGGTTGACGGATCAAATTCAAACTTGGTATTAGTGTAGATATTGGGGTGGCAATGATCTGATTAGATTTTGGGGTTCATGAGGTTAAAGGTCAAGGTCACAGGACTCAATATATATGCAAAAATGCCTCGTTCTCGCGATATCTCAAGAACTGGTTGACGGATCAAATTCAAACTTGGTATTAGTGTAGATATTGGGGTGGCAATGATCTGATTAGATTTTGGGGTTCATGAGGACAAAGGTCAAGGTCACAGGAATCAATGTATGTGCAAAAATGCCTCGTTCTTGCGATATCTCAAGAACCGGTTGACGGATCAATTACATACTAGGTATGAGTGTACATATCGGGGTGCCACTGATCTGATTAGATTTGGGGGGTCATGAGGTCAAAGGTCAAGGTCACATGACTCAATATGTATGCGAAAATGGCTTGTAATTGCAAAATTTCAAGAACTGAATGTCAGATTTCAATCAAACTCGGTACCTGTATCATAAAGAGTCAACGTAGCCATAAAATGTTGGGGTCATGAGGTTGAGGTCAAGGTCACGGGACTCATTATACATGCAAAAAAGCTTGTAATACCAAAATCTCAAGAACTAAATGTCAGATTTCAATCAAACTTGGTACCTGACTGTTTTTTAGGGAGCCATCAAAGATTGGGATCATATGGTCAAGGTCACTGGACTCAAAATATAAGAAAAATTAAATCAGTGCATGTTAATTTGGGCATATTAAAATCGCGTGATAGCGGAGGCATAATTTTCGATTGCGCGCAATCGAAGATCCATCTAGTTTTTTTATACTATGAATGGTTTTATTTTCATTGATTATGATTTTGTTACAATGCTTTCTGCTTATTTTGTTCTTTACAATAATGCAGGACTTTGTCATTGTCCAGCCAAGCCTTGTCTCAGAATTATCATGTAAGTTCATATATGACACTTTTCTTTGCTTGTAATTGTTTCAGCATTTTATTAAATGTGTGTTTAATGGTGGATAATTGCTGCAAAATGATAGAAAATAAATAAGTCATTATTATAGGGAAACACAAAATGAGCCGAACGACAATGTTATTTCATCATTGGTCTTTTAACTTTTAAAAAAACACAAGTTATTTTGTTATTCTAGGTCATGCGTATTTACTTGAGATGTATTTTGTGTTATTAGTTATTTTCATATAATCTGTAAAAGTTGCAGCTTATTATTTTGCTGAGCACAAAGTAATCACATAAAAGGAAACTCTGTCTATTATATTATATATAAATGAATGTAATTCTGTCAAGATTTTCTTTTTATT
Organism: Echinarachnius parma; assembly: GCA_037951105.1. Lineage (NCBI taxonomy): Eukaryota > Metazoa > Echinodermata > Echinoidea > Clypeasteroida > Echinarachniidae > Echinarachnius > Echinarachnius parma. Next base: position 27,451 of record JBAMJV010002801.1, on the reverse strand, counting down.
CTTTTCTTTTAGATGAAACCAGTGGTGCTAGTATTAATGTGCAAACAACAGATGTAATAACCATAAGAAGGTAAGTGTACTAGGAGAAGAAAATAACTTCCAATAAAACATTTCTGTACATCAAAATCCTAGTTTACCCACACAGGCTAGAATATTATACTCTTGAATTTCGTTATAACAATTAGTATATACTGTATTTCCACTTTGTTGATGGCAATTCAAATACTTGTATTTTTTTATAACAGGAATTATTTGTATTGTGTCGATACAAAGTAATATTTTCACTTTGTTGATAGAAATTCACAAATTTGATTACATGGATAATAATTACTGAATTGTTATTTTGTTTTGCAGTCATTCATCTCCAATCCTGTCCAGTAGTTGAGGTGTTAGTAGGACTCTTGTACCAAGCCTACCAATCACAACATTATTGATTTATGAATAAAAAGAAAATATATAGTTTGTTAATAAAGGATTAATCACTTTGACTTTTATGGTTACTGATTTCTGACTTCTTTTTTTTTTTTTGCAGTCATTCATCTCCAATCCTGTCCAGTAGTAGAGGTGTTAGTAGGGCCCCTGTACCCAGCCTACCCATCACAACAACAGCTTCACCTATGGGTGCCGTCAGGAAGGTCCCGTCTCCCAATGAAAGGTAACAGTCCCATACCTTGTAATCTGTGTAAGCTAGAACTTTCAAGTTAGACACTATTATATTGTTATCTGTTTGTGTAACTAGCTAACATGTTGTACATGTTTTCAAGCCTCTAAGTCACAACTACAGCTCAGGAAAGTGTAGTCTTTAAACTGAGCAGTAATTTTCAAACAAAATATTCCATATCCCTTTGTTTCTGTTCCGAGGCCAAGCAGCTTCCCAATATGTGACCGGCTATAGCAAAACCCGGCACTTGTGGGTAATTCATGTTTTGAAGAAATGGGCATTTTAAGTTCACACAATGTGTGTAAAAGACCTACGATTGTAAAATTGAAACAATCATATCTTTGCCAGGTTTTGCTATAGCCGGTCACATATCCTCCAGTCCAACGAGCCCCAGTCAGAAGTAACATCCAGTAATAAGAATTCAAGTAAACAGATGGTCCATTTGCTTGTTGTACTTTGTTCTTGATCATTATTCAATTCAAACAAACCCGAATATATGAAGAAATAACCAAGTCAAAATGTTAAAATCCTTTTGCTTGTGTTCCTAGGCCAAGCAGCTTGCCGATATTCTCTAGTCCAATAAGCTCAGGTCAGAAACGATATCAGGTTGAAATGAAGCAAACAAAATGTCCCATTGCTTGTTTTTCTGTGTTCTTCATTATTCATTATAAGGCCCCATCACAAGCTTTCATTTGATGCTTTGTTCTAACAAATTTGTCAATAATTGGCAAAGATATGTTTGTTTCAATTTTACAATCATAAGTCTTTTATACACATTATGTGAACTTAAAATGCCCAATTCTTCAAAACATGAATTACCGACAAGTGCAGGGTTTTGTTATAGCCGGTCACATATACAATAAGCCCAAATATATGAGAAGATAACTTATTCAAAATGTTCACATTTTTCTTTTTTTCCATTTTTTTCTCAGGCCATGCAGCTTGCCAATCTCCTCCAGTCCAACGAGCCCGGGCCAGAAGCGACATCGGGTCAGTCCAATCAGCCCCAGCCAGGGCCGTCACCGGAGCAGCCCCAGGCAGGGGTCTCCCTCCTCCCTGGTGTCACCCAGCAGGATACATGCTCAGGTCAGTGCACTGGGAATGATTAAACAATCAATGGATCAATTAATAATACTGTGAATATAATGAATATATCAGTTGGTAGAGCACCCGTCTAGCAATCCAAGGGTCTCGTGTTTGGTTCAAGAGGAAGCCCAATTTTCTTTGCACATTATCATCTGAAATATAACTTTTTAATAGAATGAATATAATATAATTTGGTACTCATTTTATGTTACACGACTAATAATTATGCTTACTGCCTCTTTAACTTGAACAGTCATATATGCTGCTTTGCAATCAATATATTTCTTTGCTTTTTATGTTTCATTCAATTTATTTATCATTACTTTTGTAATTATCATGCTTTTATTCTATTCTGGCTATTGCTTATGCTTGATCAAAACTATGTGTTTTTATTTGTTTGCATATTGTTGGGGCACTGTTTATTCATTAGATAAGACAAGGATAAAATCAGAAATATAATTGATGGTGAACAGTGCATAATCTTCAAGCCTGAAGTAGTACTACATTGGAAGAAGAAGACAATATCTGTCTATCAATGAATCAGTCTATCAGAGCAACCCTACTGAAATAAAAACAAATTAATCCATCAATCGATCGACCAACCGATAAATTAAATGAATAAATGTATTCTTCAGATTAATAGTTAACCAATCAAGCAAGCAATTAATCAATTCATTCATAAGGCATTCATAGAGCATCAGTGACTGCAGCCCGATAGGTAGTCCAAGTTTGTGTCACAAGCTTTGATAATAAATTGATCAATCAATCAATCAATCAATCAATTAATTAATTAATTCACTCATCAGATAAGGCATTCGTACAGTAGCAGTGACGGTAGCCCGGTAGGGAGCCCAAGTTTGTGTCGCAAACATTCATTAATAGTAAACCAATAAATCAATGAAATTAATCAATTCATTCATCAGAACAACTAATTAATTAACTCATCAGATAAGGCATTCGTACAGTAGCAGTGACGGTAGCCCGGTAGGGAGCCCAAGTTTGTCTCGTCGGCTTCTTAGCCCAAACCACTCGCCCTCCATGGCTAGGCGTTGCCTCATGGCACAGGTAGTGATCAATGGATTACTTGATCAGTCGATCAATCAGTGTGCCGTTTGATGTGCCCTTCTCTTATGCAAAGAACATCTTACATTCACTTATACCATGTGGTTTTTGTTTCACAAATCCTGTCATGTTCTTAATTTCTGGAGTTGGTCTTTCCCATTGCATTTTTGTCCCAGATGTTTCATATAGTTCAATTAGTGTGCCGTTTGATGTGCCCTTCTCTTATGTAAAGAACATCTTACATTCACTATACTATGTGCTTTTTGTTTCCAAACTTCTGTTATGTTCGTAATTTGTGGAGTTGGCCTTAATTCCCATTGTATTTTTGTCCCAGATGGTTGATAGATCAATTAGTGTGCCCGTTTGATGTGCCTTTATCTTATGTAATAAGAACATCTCACATTCACTATACTATGTGCTTTTTGTTTCACAAATCCTGTCATGTTCTTAATTTCTGGAGTCTGTTTTTCCCATTTTATAGTTCAGAGGTTTGATAAATCTATCAGTGTGCCCTTCTCTCATGTAAAGAATATCTTACATTCACCTGTAGCATGTGGTTCCTGGTTTTTTTTTCCAAAATTTCTTTCACGTTCTCAATTTCTGGAGTGGGCTAGGTTTTGTAGATCAGTATGTGTGCCAATTTGATGTGAGCTTCTCTTGTCTGAAAACTTTTCACATAACATGCGTTTCCTGCTTCAAAACTTATGTCATGTGCCTCTTTTTTGGAGTGGTGTTTAGATCTTTACTTTGTTTTTTTGTACTGCTATAAGGTGTAGATCGATCACTCTGTTGTATTTATTTCACACAGTGTAACTGTAAACTTTGTATCTCACATAGAACGCTGCTCCTGTTTGAATCTATCTCTGTCTTTTTAATTGTTTTCTCTGAAGTGGTGATTCAATTTGATGTGATATCCTTCTGCAATATCGTATGCTATGTCACTTTTATATTTGTATAATCTTTCAGTTGAGTTTCCCTCTTTTATTGACTTTTCCCTCTTTTATTGACTTTTCCCTCTTTGCTTGACTTTTCCCATCAGACTTGTCATTATCATTTCCATGGGCATACAGGTTTACATAATCAGTTTACCACTTTATTAATTGGTATTGAGACATTTTAAAAGTCTTATTGTCTTAGATTAGATGATTTTTAAAGAGAAAACTGTACAAGATTTTGTTGCTACATTACTGATGTTCTGAATTCATAGGATATATTTTCATGATTTGAAGACCCCCCTTATTCTTTTCACTTTCCCATCTGAATTTGTATAGGAGTGCATTTTTATTTCAGCTGCTCTCTATTTTGACCCTGGTTCTTTCTTTCATGGGTAGATTCACTGTCTATCATAGCTTATTGATGATACAACTCTTCCAATTATGAATTATAAGTTTTAATTATTTAATTTTGTCTCAAATACTCTTCTATTTCTCTCTCTTTTTCTTTGATATATTATGCGCATTGAGACTTCATTGTAAGATTGCGCTTTAAAAGAAAGGATTATTATTATTATAATTATTATAATGATGATATTATACATCCGCTTTGTCTGGCCTTCTCAAGCATTTGAAATTAGTAAATTGATGCGCTACTCATTAACTCTGAAGTATAATGTTTTCTTTCTGGTGATGGTTAATCTCCACAAAATAAGAGTTATCAATACCTTTTACACTGCTTTATACTTTTCACCATACTGAGTTATTTCTACACCTTTTAGTATTTCTTTTTTTGATGTGAATATCTTTCCCCAAAATTTGTGTATAATGTATATCACTATGGTAAAGTCTTTTTGTAGCGACCTGTAAACAGTATATATATGTTTTTTCATGTAGAAGCCAATGATGCAGTATTTGTCTTGTTAATTTTCCGTTTCATTTTATAATCAGTGCAAGTTGATATTTTCCCATTTGTCTGGTTTCTTTGAATTGTGTGTGCAACATCACCTCAATATTAAAATCGTATTTGTGTGGCACATCTTTCATTTTCCAAATGTTTAGTTTGACGTTGCTGCCTTTGCATATATTTTCAATGAAGATTAAGATATAATCTTGCAGTTAATAATATGTTGTTTTTTTCTTCAGAGAGTAATGCTACAGTCACATTTGCTCTACGGCGAGCGTACGGCGGCCGTACGCCCCCGAAATCGAGAGAAACGTGCGGCGGCCGCAGAAAATCTGCGGTGGCCGCAGGGTCCCCGTACGGCGTAACCGTATATTTTACAGGCTGTAGGGGTCGCCGTAGAATTATAACTAAAAGTTATAACTCTTTTTCATTTCTACGGTCGCCGAAGCAATTATACACGCCGTAGCCATGGCTACCACTCCTATACTCTATAGGGGTGTAGCTGTAGCGTCAGTCTGGCCGCACGGTTGCCGTATGGCCCCCCTGCGGGCGCCTTGCGGTCGCCTTGCGGGCGCCTTGCGTCTGCCTTGATATTTGTTCAAATAACCTTCGGCAACCGCAGGGACGCCCTAAGGCGACCGTGCGTCATCACTTTAAAGGCCGTACGGCAGCCGCAGATTTTCTGTCTCCACAAATTGAAGATACGCCGTGCGGCGGCCGTGGCAAATGTGACTGCTAATGCATGTGAACATAGACATTCTACGGCGGCCCTATTTTTGTAATTGGCCGTAGAAATTTTAGACCGTACGGCCGCCGTGTCAAATGTGACTGAGCCATTAAGCTAGAAATATATTTCTTTTTGATATGAACTTTTTAACTTTGCTGAATGGAATTTGCATTTAATTTTTTCTAAAAATTAATATCATTTTCATTACTGGTGGATATTGTCAGTTTGAAAGCAGCATATAATTAACAATAATTTATGATGACTGTTTAAGTTCAGATATCAGTCATGCTTTAAGCACACTGTATCACATTCTCAATTTATTTTTCTTTTCCCCCTTTACTTATTCTTCACTCTCATTCATAACTGTTCCTACAGGCTGGTATGGAGGCTAGGTCCGTGAGTCCGGTACAAGGTGTAGGCTTCTCATCACCAGGTAGTCCATACAGTGAGTATATACAGAACTATTCTCATATCTCCAAACTTAATTATTACATAATCAGTTGCCTACAGGACACTGGAGCAGATAATATATAAAGAATAACAAGACTTATTTGTTTAAGGGATAAGAATTCACTACAATATCTGACCGGTATAAGTGTTTTTCTGTCAAAAATCTGCATTCACTCTTTGCTTTGAAATAAGATGTAGATGTAGTCTCATTCATATTTTGCATGTCCATCCTACATGTAGTGATCATACCAGGATGGTTGTAATCGCTGAAAAAAAACCAAGAAATCAATATTTTGAGATGTGCCTGGTAAGTTTACTTACACAATAGTTCACTTGAATAGGTGAACCGTAACATATGCATGTTAGTAACTTTATACCATTCTAAAGTCACTGTCCCCATTTTTAATATAATTTATTTGATGTAAATCCAAAATGTCCTTTCTTAATTTTACAGATCCGGGCGTGGTGCACAAGTTCTACAAGTTCCAGGGGACCTCCCCTACGTCCCCCTCCCCTTCCCCGCCCCACATCCCCAGGGTGGCGACTGAACCCATCATCTCCCCCCAGGGGCTGGGGGTTCATGGGAGAGGGTTCATAGGCTCCAACCCACAGCTTCAGGCATATGGCACATCACCTACCAACATTCCATCGCCAGCGAGGAAGAAATGTGAGTAATCTTTATTATAATGATGAAATATTTTTCAATGTGATTGATTAAGGTTGTCTTAGACCCCGTTTACAGTGAAAAAAAGGCCGGGCCGAGCTGCGGCTCGGCCCGGCCTTTTTTTCACTGTAAACGCTCAAAAGGCCAAATGCGGTACCAAAAGTGGCCGTGCATTTGGCCCCGCTCTTGAGGTGGTCTCGGCCGCGGCTCGGCCCAGCCTTTTCTCACTGTAAACGCACGAAGGGCCAAATGCGGTACCAAATGTGACCCCGGAAGTGAAAGGATCATTACGTTCCGTAGACTTCTATGTTAAGTTCATTACGATCATGACCCCGGCGCGCCCCCAAAATAATGGTTTGTTTACATGCAGAGCGCCACTACGACAAGATATTGAAAGGGCGGCCGGGCCGAGCCCGCCACTGTAAACGCAAAAAATTGGGGGGCCGAGTACCGCAATTTAAGCCGGGCCGAGCCGCGGCTCGGCCCGGCCCTGCACTGTAAACGGGGTCTTACTCAACCAAAATCACTCTGAGCTTTCACATCTTTCTTGTACCTTGTTGTTTAGCTTTTAGTAACAGAATAATTAAATGGGTTTTGTTTTTTCAATTCTCTGAGCTTTCACATTTCTCTTGTACCTTGTGGTTTAGCTTTTGGTAACAAAAAAAAATGGGTTTTGATTTTTCAATTGCCTCCCTATTTATGGAGATATTTATGATTGAATCAAAAGCATTTCAATATGCGAGCCGATAAGAGTCATAATCGATGGGCAAAGGTGATCAAATCTGACATTAATTTTCACTTTTTTCACTAGGTAAGCAGTGATATTTTTCTATGAAACTATCACACATTAATCAGAAAATTTCTTGCAATGATATTAGTATATGACTGAAGTCTCAAATATAAAGTTTGGACAAATCGTATGAAGTTAATGAATAACTTTAATTTGTTCTCTCCTGTCATTGTAGTGGTTTCTTCCCCTGGTAGAGGTTCACCTTTGACCTTCACCGGTCCCAAGTCACTGCCACCTATCGCCGGTTCACCTACCAAGAGGACGTCTAGCAATGAGATCACCTTCACCATGGATGCTGGAGGCTTCAGCCCCTCAGAGGTTGGTATCACTGTCTGTCTGTATGTTTGTTTGTCTGTCTGTATGTCTGTTTGTCTGTCTGTATGTCTGTCCTTTGACCTTCACTGGTCCCAAATCACTGCTACCTATCGCTGGTTCACCAACAAAAAAGACATCTAGCAATGAGATCACCTTCACCATGGGTGCTGGAGGCATCAGCCCCTCAGAGGTTGGTTTATCTGTCTGTCTGTATGTATGTTTGTTTGTCTGTTATGTCTTCACCGGTCCCAAGTCACTGCTACCTATCGCTGGTTCACCAACGAAGAGGACATCTAGCAATGAGATTACATTCACCATGGGTACTGGAGGCATCAGCCCCACAGAAGTTGGTTGGTTTATCTGTCTGTCTGTTTGTCTGGTTGTCTATCTGATTGTTTATCTTGTCTTTTTGTCTCTATATGTCTATCTGTCCATTTGTATGTCTGTATGTATGTGTGTCTGTCTTTATGTCTGTTCATCTGTATGTCATGTCTGTCTGTCTGTCTGTCTATCTATGTCTATCTGTCTGTTTGTCTGTCCACCTGTCTGTCTGTTTGTATTTAAATCTATTTCAGTTTGAAATATAGTGTCAGTACAAGTAATTTTGCTGGTCAGGACATGTACATGTGCTAAACTGCTTCAGATGTGTGCACCTAGGAATTCTTCAAATTCTGTGTATGGTATTAGAACTGGGCAGACCAGTGATTCCGGGTAACTCTACAAATATATGCCCTCAAATTCCTCTACTCATTTTGCATTGCACCCACAACAGCCGCTGAATACTCCCTTTGCCCGGTCACGCCGCACCCGTGCTGCGTCATGTTGCTTTGACGAGGATGTGCATCACATGTGTGACTCGCCGGACAAGGACACCCTCATCAGGCGAAGCGCAAGCTCCAGTCGGCTGACGGAACCCTTCTCCCTGAAGGCGGCCTTTGACAATCTGGCTATGAACCCAGCGGCTAGCATGGAGAGTATTCCAGGTCAGTCTCACAAAGTAATGGAAACGGTTGTCAAAGCTAGTCAATAGTAGCTACCAAAATCCATTTCACTATATCATCATGAGAGTATGGGCTTGTTTCTTCTCATTGTAACTCTTCATCTTGACTATCTCTTTCAACTACCATCATCATCATCGTCGTCGTCATCTTCGTCGTCGTCGTCATCATCATCGTCATCATTGCTGATATTGTTTAGAACATCATTATTATTATTATCATATGTGCAATGGATTCCTCCAGCGTACCCCTAGTTCTACATCGGCAACTAATCCCATATTGGCTCTGTCCTCACCGTAGGTTCACCTTCTCCAAGTCATTATTAAGTGAATTAGTTCCTATTGTTGACATCTTGTTGACATCATTACAACGATATAAGGTACTAATACTGATTTTATCACTGGTGATAATCATCCTTACAGGTGCAATGGCCGCGAGCCCTCCGGTGTACCCCATGTTCTACATCGGCAGCCAATCACGTCGCAGCTCGGCAGTCCTCGCCGAGGGTTCTCCTTCGAGCCAGGGGTCGATGAGCTTTGCCACGTCGCCCCCCAACATGGAAGGTCCCATCTCGTTTGTTGCCCCGGAGCTTCCCGAGGAGACACTACTAGCAGTGAGTAGGAGTAGTACTATCCTCTCTTTTTAGCCAAGTTTATTGTTGCTTTGCTGTCTCCCTTTATAATTTAATCTCATTCTATGTCTCGGAGCTTCCTGAGGAGACGCGACTAGCAGTTAGTTAGTTCTGTCCTCTCTTTATCTCTCTATCAATAAATATCTGATTTGTGGAGGCATTTCGTTTTTGGATGTCCATTTTGTTATTCACCTTGTCTCCCCAACATTGCAGTTCCCAAAGGCCACAAATACTCTACGATGGTGATACTTTCCAGAAATCGTTTTCAATGCTCATGCTTGTCAGAAGCTATATGAGCCTGATACAAACCTCAATGGTTGGAGCACTGGTCAAACAGTCTGGAGGTCTTTGGCTTGATTCCTAGCCCAATTATCTTTGCTCTCGTTAATTTATTTAACATATTTCTGGTCAGTTTTCCCAATGTTTTAGTATACATTCTTCGGATTCTCACTACATTAAATTCCTTAGGACTCGATAATTTACCTCCTATAAAACAGTTATTGCTAAATTTGTTTTATTTAATTTTGTTTTATAACAAGAATCAAATGCATTAATATTTTTAACCTCCCTTGATTTTCCAGCCTGAACACACCGAAACCATGGAGAGACTGAACGTGATCCTGGGTATCGTCCAGGCTACGATGGAAGTGGCCAAGTCACGCAGTGTGCCACTCGCTGAATCTGTGTACAACAAGGGCTCATCAATATTTAGCAACTCACAAGTCTGCTTCGTCAGTGAAAACTACAGGTAAAACTTCTTATCTAGAAATTTACCCAGATCTTTTTTTGACAATTTTAACATCTAGGTTAAAAAATGAAGGCATTAGCTATAAACAACAGAAGTGGCCAAGTCACATGGTGTCCCACTTGTTGAATCAGTGTATACCAAGGGCTCTTCAATATTCAGCAACTAACAAGTCTGCTTTGTCAGTGGAAACTACAGGTAAAACTTCTTATCTAGAAGATAACTCAGATCTTTTTTGACAATCTGAAGAAGAAAAAAATGAAAGCATTGGCTGTTTATGATGGCAGTAGCCAAGTCACATAGTTTGCAACAAGGAATCATCTATATTATCAGCAACTCACAAGTCTGCTTTGTCATTGAAAACTTACTGGTAGGAACCCAAGAAGTATTTTAAACTTCTCTTTATTTTTAGATAATCACATCTCATAATTCAGAATATTGACAGAATGCACACAAATATATGCATACATGGTGCAGTGTTATTTCAACATTGATGATGTTGCTGTCTTATGTACAAAAAATCAAATGTTTTACATGAAATTATACAAATGTGCTGGCAACTGCAGGCGAACACACATTTTTTTCAAACAAAATAATTTCACATGGAATTTGAGCAAACAAAACATTCACTAACAATTTCTGATGTCCGTCATCTGTTTATCAAGAGTTTGGCCAGGATTGAGCACAGCTTACAGCCTTCCCGTTTGCTGCCATAAGGTCTTGAATGCAGCACTACTCCTCTAGGGCTAGGCTTTATAAAAGAGTGTGGCATGGATGTTGTCATTTCTTATTTATATTATACTCATATTCATTCTCAAGTGTCACTTTAAGATTATTTTTAAGCGAGTGCTAGTTTATTGTTATTATTACTCTATTGATATACGTTTCTGTGTTTCTTTGTTTTCTCCAGGCTAGCAGAGCAACTTGTCCTCTACGTGCGATCCCTTGAACTACTCAATGCTGCATTCACTATGGCCAAAGAAGAGTTCAATGCTGGAAGGTTAAAACCTTCAAATGCTGTCAGAGCAGGTGAGTCATTCCTTTTATCTGTTAGACATGCCTATAAAGTTGTTTTATTGGAACACTCAATGCTAGTCCCTTGAACTACTCAATGCTGCATTCATTATGGCCAAAGAAGAGTTCAATGCTGGCTGGTTAAAACCTTCAAATGCTGTCAGAGCAGGCGAGTTATTTCCTTTTTTTCACCCATCAGACAAAAACCTTGAATTAATAATAAAGAGTGCTTTCAAAAGGTTTCAGAGCAGGTAGGAAACATCCTTTGTAATTGATTCAATCTAATTCACCATAGATCCCAAGTTGAAATTAACTCTAAGTTGGACTTAGAAACTATGGAAAGCCTATAGTTTCTTTGAAATAATTTTGTAATATTGATTTTAAAAGGCATAAAGTGTTGATTAAAATCATTAATCAAGGGGATTTCATGTTTTTGATTTAAAATTTATGAAAAGTCTAATATACTTGCTTTTTTGCTTTTGAATATATTTTATTTCAAGGCTACAAATGGCTTTCCATAATTTTAAGTCCAACTTAGAGTTAAGACCTACTTAGGATCTTTGTGAAACACCCTCTAGCTTGCTTTAAAATTGATTATGAAATATTTGTTGTTTTATATCAAATTGTGTATTTTGTTGTTTTCTATATTTAAAAGCTCTCCTTAATCCTTAGATTGGTTGCGATTAATAAGAAAATTGTTTTCCTGAAAGATTGAAAAGATTCTGCTAGGATCGAAAATTTAGGCCCTATATTGACTCTCATTTCATTTTGTTTCATCGCCAGTTTTGCAAGACCTGAACGGTGTGTATCACCAGTGTATGCTAAAGAGCAACAGTCTGTGTGAAGGCAACCCTCTTCAGGCCTTGGAGATCGATCTCAACTCAGCAATGATCACGGCAGACAAGCTGATGTACAGTTACGCCATCGAGCAGTGTCAGTCCGCAGGCATGGACGAGATGTTCGGCAACTCGCACGAGGTGAGATGGATGGTGGTGGTGGTGGTGGTGGTGGTGGTGGCGGTGGCGGTGGCGGTGGCGGCGGCGGCGGCGGCGGCGGCGGCGGCGGCGGCGGCGGCGGCGGCGGCGGCGGCGGCGGCGGCGGCGGCGGCGGCGGCGGCGGCGGCGGCGGCGGCGGCGGCGGCGGCGGCGGCGGCGGCGGCGGCGGCGGCGGCGGCGGCGATGATGAAAAAGATGTTTTTTTTCCACACTCTCCACTATTGTTTCTTTGTATTTATTACAGAATAATCTTTAATTTACGCCCCCATACGCTTATATTTGAATAACTTATTACTGTTACCATTTCCAAAGGTGTAGCAGGGATATAGACATTATATTAACTGAGTTTATAATTATAATCATCTGCACTGTCAAAAGGTTCATTAATAGATATGGTTCTCATGTATTTCATATTGGTCTGTATTATTTCAGAGAGTTTCTTTAAACACCCATTTCTCATGTATTTCATATTGGTCTGTATTATTTCAGAGAGTTTCTTAAAACACCCATTTCTCATGTATTTCATATGTGACCTCACACCACAAAACGACCAATAAGTCGGGGAAAATGATTATGCTGATTTTCACATGACATTACAGTAGAAGTCATAACCTTTAAAATGGTATATAATTTGTCATATTCAGACAAGGCAAACTCTCTGAAAATGAGCGGCAAAGATTTGGAAAATGGCTGAATCATTTTTAAAACAAGGGAGAAACAGGCCACTTCAAAAATCGGCGTCCATTCAAGCGCTGTAATCTCATAATTTTTATTTGACGAAAACACATATTTAAACATGATTTCTGACGATCAAAATTTCACAGAAGGTAGATTATGATACATTCATTCAGGAAATACAAAAATCCTGAATCTCATATTTTAAACCAAATTTGACTATTTCAGCTAATAACAGAGAAACTATCTCAGCGACATAACGGTCGTTTTGTGGTGTAAGGTCACATATTGGTCTGTATTATTTCAGAGAGTTTCTTAAAACACCAGTTTCTGATGTGTGTTGTATTGGTCTTTATGATTTCAGTGTTACCAGCGATACCGTACTGCCCAGATGCTACTGCATGGGTTATGTCTACAGGCTGGGACAGATCACGACAGGAATCTACTACTCAAATGTAAGTCAATTTTTTGGTTTTGATACTTTTCTGTCAATTTTCATTCAGCCAAATTGATACAGTGGAGCCTTATTTATAATGAGCTCTGATATAGCAAAATCTACTTATAACAAGTTTATTTGCTGGTCCAAGCTGTTTATTATTTTTATAGTTTATGTTTTATGTTTATAGTTTTTTTTTCCCAAGATAACTAATATAACTAAAGTGTGACATCCCACCTATTCATTGCCATGGGTAGTGGTCTAAACCATGTCAGGCAAGCCAGAAATCTATCACTGAGCGGTTGCTAAGAAGGCTCAAACTAAAGGACAAGTTGTTAAGAACCATTATTCTGAACTAACAAAAAAGTGTGATGTCATCACTTGGGTACTCAATAAAGTGATATATTTGCGCTTCTTTTTTAATTTTTCAGACAAAAATGCTCTTGACCAGAGGCTATTGTTCCTTGAGAAGCAGCAGTCATCACCGAGTCCCCTGCTTGGCCATGTCTAGGACAAGATACTATACAAACAAACACTTACTGGAGGTGTAAAGAACACTTACGGTGACATCTTTTTGCTGTGTACTCCCAAGAGGAAACGCATGGCCATGGATATGTGCTACCTGTTTGGCAGGAATTAAGGAACGCACCTTCATAACAAAAATAGAGGAAGCAGGCAACATGAGAATTCATCCTTGCCAAAGTTTTCAAGTCATCTTAGAGGGAAATATTGTCATCAGTTTGAGATGCAGATTTTGTCTGAAGTCTCGCAGGTGCAATGGTGTTTTTTCTGGAGTGATATGCATCATGTATCATAAACTAGACTATGGTGGTCAATGGTGGCAGCTGTACTACGTCTGGCATATTCAGTTGGCCCTCCATGGGCCATGCCTGCCATGTCTCTGGCTATATTTTTTCTGTGGACAATGAATTTGTGAAATCAAGTCGTCTCCCATGGTTTAACTGAGAGTGAGAGATGGACATGTCAACAAGGAAGTCAACATTACATAGTGTTGGATTTGGTGCGGGCATGAGGTCATATAAATGATTGGGAATGATGGAGGATGGGGTCACGCAAAGGCTTGTAAGTTGGTGCACATCTGCATAATCTTGTGAAGGAGATTAATAAAATAAAATTGTAAACCACGCAGTGGTAATTGAGTCGGTATTCAATTTTGTGTCAAAGAGTGAATTAGGAATTATGGATGAACTAAAATACAAATTGGGTGAAGAAAACAAAAACCTGCCGGGGCATTATATTTGGAGACTAGGTGAATGAGTGGTGCTATTATTTAGCTTCAAGATGTATGTAAACCAGATCAGAACTAGAACTGAGACAGTTATTGAAAATACACAGGATAAGATTAGAACTTTGATCGTCAAAGCAAGAGAAGCAAAGGGTCTTGTCCAGCACTTACTGCATGGATAGCTGACCCAAACATCTGATTGTTACTCTAAGAAAAGCAGGTCTAGACTAGAACAATGGTTGTTACCGCTACATGCAGCAAGAACAGAAAGTACAAACTGTGTTTATACATCCAGTGATGTACTGTATACATTCATGGTAATTACACATATAGTTTTGTTTTTGTTTAAAGTGATTGTTTCATAGAGGTTTCAAATAATTGTTGAAGAAATGAATGCTTTTTTCTTGCCTGGTTTGATCTCTTGCAGTGAAACATGCAAATGTATTACTTTTTGTTTGTATTTTTTATGAAACAGCTGATTGGTCTTTAATCAAAGTAATTACAATAATGTGTACATATATTTCTATGTACAGTTCAACCTGTCATAGTGTCCACCTGTCTATAGCAGCCAACCTTCCTATAGTGGCCACCAAAAGTGATTCCCTGCAGAGAACAGCAGTGTTATTGAACCTGTTAATAGAGGTCACCTGTCTAATGGCCTCTTTTCTTGTTTCCCTTAGGTGGTCATTATACACAGGTTTGACTGTCTGTATTCTTTGATTCTGATGGGTTGCAGAATAATCATTGCAAATGTTATGATTTAAATGGAAGGAAAAAATCTTTACTACGCTTGTTTTAATTATTTGTTGAATTATTTTTTGTGATAAAATGTGTAAGTGAGCAGATAATAGTGGTTAATAGTTATTTAATGTTTTAACATTTTTTATAATCATGTTTGTTTTTTTACTTGATATCATTATTGTTATATCTTATTTTGCTTAGCTGTTATGGCAAGTATACAGCAGTAACGTTGCAGCTAATCATTTGAAACAGAGAGAAGCTATTGAAAGATGTCGTCAATTCAACGTTCATTTTGTTTTCCCATTTTATATAATATTTTGATGCTTATTTATATTGTATTTGTGTGAAGAATAATTTCAGTAATTGTCGTGAGTCGTGCAGCCAAGCAGCTGTATAAAAAGCAGCTGTGATTGTAGGTGTTTTCGTTTCATCTGGACAATCAATTAAGCGTGGTATTTGTTTAATTAGCGCTTGGTATCGTTTTTTTTGATGAAGGGAAAAAATTGACCATAATTTATTATTGAATGTCGCTATAAACATGATTTGAGAAGAATAGTATTTTTACCCTTCTTATTTAATGATTTATCTACATATGTTATGTCCGTGAAGGACAGTCAGAAAAACCAGTCTTGGTTATTGAATGCCATTGACAAAGGTCAGAGGTCATTTTGGTGTTGATCGTGAAGGGATGTGAGATCATAATGGAAGTGCAATATAAATATGTGTGAACTCGTACAGAACTAAGAGACGGCCAACGTCATAACTTTTTAAAACAGAATATTCATATTGACTGTATATAAAGGGTTTCCTGTACATTGTATACATAATATATTATATCTATAAGTCTTGTCTGCAAGTTTGTGCTGTAATTAGAAGGAAGGAATGTTAAGTAAATATGAAGCGTTCTTAGGCAAAAAACAAAGCCATTTTTACATTTTTTTGGAAATAAGCTTCCATCATTACTGTAAGCATTGCATATGGAGGTATATTTTTGAAGATACGATTAATGGTATCGCACCTTCTCTTATTATTTTTATTGTTTTTTCAGCAGGAAATTAAATCACGCTTATCTTGATGATTTGGTAAAAATGGCTATATGGGTTTTCGCGAATGAACCCTACATATATATATATGGAAGAACCTCGAGAGTAACCAGTCACTTACTTGCACATGTTTCTTATGACATTGAAAGGTGCATTTGAGTGAATGTGTAACTTTTAGACTCTACCGTTTCAATTGTTTATTTCTGTGAGTATTGGACATAGATTAGCCAAAATTTATATTGTTCGGGGGAATGAATGAATTAAAGATCCCAGTGCAGTGAGTAAAGTATATACATGTACAATATATGTGTGGTCTGTTTGAGCATAGAGGCTTTCTATGAAAAAACACATGAACATCTCCATTTTTATTTCATTTGGAAATATTTCAGTATTACATTTTTGTAGAAGTACGTAGTCATTAGTGATCATCCATGATACTATGACTTACATTTTACTTGGAAAAATATGGACATTTTCACTTTATTTTCCAAAAGCTTTTACACATTCAAAGAAAAAATCGTTGTTGCCATTTTTGCAGCGATGGTAACTTGAATTTGTTTGTATGTGATGTGTGTGTCAAAACATATGTTGACCGATTTTAACGTTAATGGACTAGATTTCGCACAGTAACAAAATGGTTCTAAGTTGATGTACATGTACAATGTACTAGTTGTACATATCTTTAGTGCTTTGTTGTTTTAGACAAGCTGTAAGAAAAATAAGCGGAACAAGAGAAAGATTTCTATGAGTGACAGAAGAATAAGACTTTACACACTCAATTTGATTGTATTCTTCACTGGTTTAGGTCTTCAGAAAGTTATATTCTTCAGAGGTCACCCCCCCAACTCCCCCCCCCCCCCCCCCCCCCTCCCCCGAACAATAGGTTATACTTACGCAGAGCTGCAAAGTCTCCCTGATTTTGCAGGAGACTCCTCGAAAATAGACCAAGATTACTGCATCGGATTGCATCCCATCATTGTTCTAAGATTATTGTCGTTAGGTGGTATCCATTTGATAGATATATCTTCCTGATTTCTGATGAAATTTCCCTAAATCTTCCCGATTGTTGTATTTAAATGTTGGCAGCCCTACTTACAAGTGTACGGCAGTGGTAGTCTTGCAGTTTTTTTACACAAACACACTTTCTTAAAGGTACACACCAATTTTTATAAAAGTTTATACACAGAGTGCTCAAATGATTACTCTTACACTGGAATGAAATATTCTATATCTGAAATAAAATTGCCTTTCAAAAAGAAAAATATAGCACATTTGGTAGAGAGTATTCAATCCATTTTGAGACTTTTTGTTCACAATTAAGTTACTAGCTGGATTTATATCATTGTGAATCATTGAATCAGCTAATTGTGCTCAATTCAGCCTCAATAATCCAAACTTCTTTACCCTGGGAATTTAACTCTTACTTGCTTTTTTAAAAGTTATTTTTCGCATTGATGGGTTTGATTTTAATTCAGTTGTTTTTGACATGTTAAGCATTGTTGCATTTAACAACGTTTTCTTCTCAATTTGATTAAGATTTTGTTCAAACAACTTACAAATGCAAATTGCTGTTCTCTTTCTTCCATAATTCATATTTGTTCTCACTTAATGGGGGGGGGGGGGGTCCAATCTCTGTAAAGAAATGCTTAGTGTATCACTTCATTGGTTTAAATTCTGAGATTTCTGTAATTACTTTTAATACTCATTTCATGTACCGGTAAGTAGAACTGGTTACGAGTTTTTATTATTTTCAATGTACCAGAGGTGTACGTACGTATAAATGTATTTGTTTGATTTTATACTACGCACTGTAAACGTTCCTGATTTTTTTCTTCTATTTTTTAGCTGAAAACATTTCAACATTTATTTTTCTTAAGAGTGTTTTTTAATGTGAAATGTGTTCATACTTTTTACTTCAGTTCAATATTTCTTTTTTATTATTATGTACTTATTAATGTCATCTATAATATGTTTTTTTTAATATAAATATATTTGTGGTAGGCCTACATGTATTTCTGCGAGTTTAGAAGTGTACTTTTTTATTTTACAAAATCACTTTAGTCACATTAATATGCTTCTTTAACAAAGTATTGTTAAGTATTTTTGATAAACTATTTTCTCAAGCGTTTTAATTCCTTTATTTTGATATAGTTAATTAAAATGTTTATTAGTTGTGTGTGTTTTTTTAGTCCTAGGCTCACACATCTTATTTTTAACGTAAACGTTATACTAATATCATGATACTCGACCGTAATGTGTGTACCGGTATACCAATAATACTGTATGTAGTAACTTGTGTCCTTACCTTGTGTTATGTGATATCTCCTGTAATGCCAGTATCAATTGATCTGCCAAACTTGTAAACTGATTTGTTTTTTTATCGTTGGCATCTCTGTATATATTTTTGCTACCTGCTTGAGGTGTATACATTAGAAGCAGAACATGCGCATTGTGTTTTAGGTGGGCATCAAATTGTACATTGATGTCTCTTTTCTCTTGTAAAAACAATGTATAAAATAATGTAAAGAAAGTATTTAAGTATTTATAAATGCATCCCGTGTGTTCGTGTATGTATCAGTCAGTGTATAGATAGCAACATTTTGTTGTTGTTGTTGTTTGTGCTGTTTCAGGAATGTGTGAATTTCATGTGGGGAATGAAGTGTGATAGTTATATGAGTCCAAACAATTGTGTGAGAGTGGTATGCTATAACTGACTGTATTATACAACTTGAAATGAGTTATGGAAAAAATGAAGAATTAATAATAAAAAAATTAAAAAAACATCAATTGCAAACTAATTCATCTTCGTGTTGTGCCTTTTTATCTGTGTATTATGGTAATATTATTACTGGCCGGTGAAACTGTTCTCAAAGTGAGAATGATTATGATGGTGGTGATTATGGCATACAAGTTCATATTGATTTAGAAGTACTTTATATCCATTTTGGGAGTATGACAGTTTGGGTATAGAATGGCAAAGAATTCAGTCCTGGGTTCAAAATGAGGTAATAATTAGGATAATTGATAAATGTCATAATGATATGATAATGATACAAACAAATAATAGTACATTTGATTTTCAAAATTATTAAGATAGTGATGATGATGACGGTGATGATGATGATGGTGATGGTGATGATGGTGATGATGATGATGATGGTGAAGGTGATGGTGATGGTGATGATGGTGGCGAGGGTGGTGATGGTGATGATGATGGTGATCAGTGGCGTAATGAGCAAAAACCTTTGGGGGGGCTAAACCAAATCTGCATCACCACCGGATATTGCGGGGGAGCGAAGTGACCAAGCCCGAAGGAGCGAAGCGACTGAGCGGGGGGAGGGGTGTCCCCCCTCCCACGGTAGGGAGCTTTTGCATTTTTGGACTTGAAACTGTGCAATCTGGTGCATACCTGGAAAGGAAATTCTGACTTGACGACATGTACTATAATGTGCGTTAGTGCGTCATGATTCTTAACCAGAAGAGTTTATGATTGATTCATGAAGAAAAACAAAAATGCACCCCCAAAATAATATTTGCAAAGTGACATATTCAGTTCAAACAGTGCATCAAAAGCATTATTTTATGACAAAACAACATGAACATTGTATTCCAGACGTATACAAGACCGATTCCCGAGGGAGCGAAACGATAACCGAGAGGGGAAGGGTGATGGGAGGGTGTGATGGTAGGTGATGGGTGCTTGGTAAAGGTGCTTTTACAATGTTTTAGTTGAAATTATGCTATCTGGTGCATACTTGGGAAGGAAATTTGACTTGACATGAAGTAAAATCTGAGTTTTCTTGTCAAAAGAAATACTATTTTCTATCGAATTAGATAAAAGCCATGATTTTAATTTATTGGGGGGGGGGGGGTGGGGGGGCAAGCGCCCCCCAAGCCCCCCCCCCCCCCCTCCCCCCACCAGTATGCCAGTGATGATGATGATGGTGATGATTGAATCAATTAATCATATTCTTATCAACGGTATTAGACTGCACGTTGGCATTAAAAACATATATAGATCACTGCATTCCTTCCTCTGAATTGAACTGACATGTAAATAACATTGTGTGGGCAAACACCATTAGTGGTATACTTCAATGGCAAACACCTATCACATTGTCTTGACAGTTAACGTAGAGGGCTCACACCAACCCAGAGCGCGTTGTTTTATAGTGCATCAACCCGCTCTGCATCAACCCACAGAAATACAGTACGGCTATAGAAAATATCTCTCAGTTAGTCAAATGATAATTGATTTGTAAAAATATAAAATTCATGTCATGTATTAGTTTTAAGTAATTGATACATGTGTTTGTATCCACTAGTACTGTTTGCTAAACTGTCTGCTATCCTAATGCAATTAGTTTATCATAGACATACATGATTATATGTGTGTGAAACTGTCTGGGCCCCAAGGGGAAATCAGATTTATCAAAGAAACCCAATACTTATTTGTCATTACAGAGAAATATGAAAGATTTATTTAAGGCCTAAATTAGTTCCTATTCAGTGAAAAAGAAAAGAAAATTTAACCCCTCCTATGACACCTAATATATACTCCGCAAAAAAAGAAACCGGACACTTATTCAAGACAAAATATCTCATATTTGTTGACGATAAAATATATGCTATTGTATATCAAATTAAAGATAAAATTACCCTCTTCGATAATAGCATAACATCCAGGAGAAATCATTCATGCATGACTTGTCACGGTCAATTAACCACCGCAAGGTCTGTTTTAAAAAATAGCACAAATGGAACATCCATTCAAACGCTTTATTCATGACATGGCATAACTTTTTCATTACAAATGTGCTCTATTTTAGTTTCATCTCAATAGGAAAAGTGTAAATGAAGACAAATTGTGAAAGTTACAGGTTTTATTTTCAGCCAAATGTAACTAATTGGGAAATTCCATGGCTATTTATTCGTCGAAACCACAGTTTGTGCCCTTATTTCAGCAAGAAACTTGGTATAACTTCTTTTTAAGAATTCTACCATAGTCCAAAGATCTTCAAAACCTAATGTCACCCTTGGTCAACCATTTGGGCAGTCTCTATACATGTCACTTGCTCTAGGTAACTATGGTTAAAATTGTAGGGGACACATGAAACAGACAAGCTTTATGCCTCAAAGACAGACCAGCGCAGTATGTTGATGTTCTCATAACCTGGCCCTGTTTGATTGGAAAATGTGTATTTTCGGAGTTTTTTTTCTCATAAGAATAAGGTTAAATAGTGGCATAATTGACTTGCCACGCACTAATTGTTTCAAGCAAGACGCTTACTCATTGCAGTCCGGGTGCGGTCCTCCATTGTTTTTGCTGTTTTTGAAAACAGACCTTGCTATTGTTAATTGACAATGGCAGTTCATGCATGAACGATTACACCTTTAATTTATACCCCGTCTGTATAGGACTAAATTTCCTTTAATTTGATATAATAGGCGTCGATTTCTTCTCGCCAATGGGGGGATGATACGTCGTTTGGACTATTTTGTCGAGGGAGCAAAGCGACAACCCAGCAGTGTACCCCGGTTGTTATGACTGAGGGGGGAGGGGGATAGGGGGCCCCAAAAAGCTTTTTGGTTTAGCTGTTTAGAAAATGGAAGATTATTAAATGCACATTGCAAGCATCGTGTTATGAGGAGGGCTTTGTCCAAGTATGGATGAACTTTAGCCTGATAGATACATATAGATTGCAAGTGATGGAACTATAGAATCAGTCAAGGGATACACACATTGGTACCACATTGGTACATTGGTAAGCTTATTGGGGGTCCAGGGGGCGGAGCCCGCGGAAGCTTTGGGAATTGTAATATCCAGAAATAAAGATGTTGTCTATATAAATAGGAAATACAGTTAACTATTGATGAGTTAGTCTGTATAGCTCAATCATTAGTGGGCACTAGGTTAGAGAAGTCCTGAATAAAACTATTCAATGAGTACAGGGCCGGGACTGGGTCTAATAACCTTAATGGGGATTACAGGGGGCGCAGCTCCCGGAAGATTTTGGATTTGGGCGGTTTAGCACTATCAAATTGTGGTTTAAAGAAGACTATAGTTTCAACTTTCACATTATGAATGAGAGGGGCAATGCTCCTTTATTTTAATGTTATTATATATTGTTGAACCACAAATATTGGGGGGGGGGGGGGGATAATAATACAGGCCATCCCCCCACCTGATATATTGGGGGGGGGGGGGGAGATATATCCCCCCCCCCCCCCGTGATCGACGCCCATGTATGATAATGTACACTTTATCATATATAATATGAATTTTTAAAACTTAAATTAACAAGTGTCCTGTTTCTTTTTTTGCGGAGTATATGTAGGGGAAACAAGACGGAACGGTATACAATATAGGAAGGTTATCTGCACATGCTATTTTGAGATGTGGTCACTATAATTATTATATAATGACAGGTTTGAATGCAGTATTATAATGTTAGTTCATGTTGGAAATGAATTCCCGGGCTTAAATCTTGAGAGATGAATTTATATACTGTAGTTTGTTGATTTTGAGAAATGAATGCACTTATATTTTCATTCAAGCTCGGATAATACACTTGAGTTTTGGTATTTCCCGAAATGCCCCTAATTGACACTAAATTGGTTGGTTTTGATTCCATTTGAAAGTTCAATGAATAAAACATATGAACGAGAATTATGCCCTTTCGAATGCTCTCATAGTTGTAAAATTTGATTTCAAAATATTTTATTCATAATACCCCTCCCTGCCGAGGGACATCTTGACTTTTTAGAGAAAAATAATCAAAATAGTTTTTTAAATGGTTGTTGATGATAATATCTATTTAATCATTATTTTAACAAAACATCAGGATGCACAATTTTGTATGAAAAATGGTTAAAACCAATTAGTTATTAAAGAGCGCCCTCTTCAATTATAACGGCTCTTTAAACAAATATTGTTTTAATGATAACAGGGTTTTTACTTATATTCGTTTGTAATACCTTTCGAGCATGTTGGAGTTATAACCGTAATGATGCAGGTTTTGGTTACTAAAGATAAGTTTGACCAAAGTAGGCTACTCAACTATCCCTTTAATATATGGCATTATAAAACAAAACTAACACATCTTTACACTTTTAGCCTCTTTGAGCTCGAGAAAACGTGGCTTTTCGAAGTGATGTTATATTATATCAATAGAGGAGAATTTTCGTTTAGACCTATATGAAAGCGATGCTATCGATTGCGCAGGTGTTATTATTATGCCCGGCGCAGACAGAGCCGACTCGACTGGTTGTCATTCCGATCGGCTCAGTTTTCAGTGCCTCGCGACACACATGTTGCCAGTCGAGAGACAGTCGGATGCCAGTTGGGGCCGATTCAACAAGATAAATCTTCTCCGACCGACCGGGCCCAACTAGATCTAGCCTGATTGAAACCAGTCGGATCGGGTCGAGTCGGCTCTGTCTGCGCCGGGCTTAAGTTACATGCTACAAGAGAGATTGGATTATGACGTCACAATGCAGGAGAGAGAGCTAGAGAGAGATTCTATTATGACGTCAGAATCGACTTGAAGTCGATCATTCTGACGTCATAATATAATCTCTCTCTCTCTCCTGCATTGTGACGTCATAATCCAATCTCACTTGTAGCATACCACCTGCAATCGATAGCATCGCTTTCATAGGTCTAAACGAAAATTCTCCTCTATTGATATAGCGATACCGTGAAATATAACAAATATTATGGCAATCACGTGACTGTGTTAAGCCAACCATGCATGACTCGATCGTATTTTCCTCAGTCATATATATATATATATATATAGGGCTTACCATATTATATGGTCACACAGGAATTGAAGTAGCATTCTCGCAACATAACTAGGACAGGGTATAACATGTAAAACAAATTTTTCCCCCATGATTATGATCCTTTTCAACATTTTGATCCTCCCGAAACCGGACCAAACTGGTTCAACATTTTGATCCCCCCGAAACCGGACCAAACTGGTTCGGAACCAGTTTGGTCCGGTTTCGGGAGGATCAAAATGTTGAAAGGGATCATAATCAGAAGGGATATGACATGCGCTTAGGCCAAGGGCGTCGATTTCTTCTCATGGTTGGGGGGGATGATCAGGGGTTTTTTTCCCAATGACGATGCGAAGCATCGTCTACGAGCCGCGTAGCGGCGAGGCGATTTTTTGGGGCTATTTTGCTAAGAGGGGGGGGGGGGGGGGTTGACCCAATGACGATGCGGAGCATCGTCCACGAGCCGCGTAGCGGCGAGATTTTTTTGGGGGGCTATTTTGCTAAGTGGGGGGTTTGACCCAATGACGATGCGGAGCATCGTCCACGAGCCGCGTAGCGGCGAGGCGATTTTTGGAGGGCTATTTTGCTAAGGGGGGGGGGGGGGGTTGACCCATTATCGATACGGATACTGTGTGGGTCTGGACACAATGATGGCGTTTTTCATGCACATCACACTTTCACTTGGCAGCCCAAGGGGGGGGGGGGGGTTTAAACCCATGATGGCGTTTGTCTATGCACATCACATTTTCACTTGGCAGCCCAAGGGGGGGGGTTAAACCCCCTAACCCCCCCCCCCCCCGTATAGATCCGCGCCTGGGGGGGGGGGGGTGGGTGTGGGAGGGGGGTGTCCCCCTCCCACGGTAGGAAGCTTTTGCATTTTGGGGCTTGAAATTGTGCAATCTGGAGCATACCTAAGGCATCAATTTCACGTTTTATAAACTTGTTTATGAGTTACCGTGTTATAGATAAACACAATTAATGAAATCAAGTTTGCAGAAAACCAAAGGGCGGATCGCACTTCTTTTGCTTATGGAGGAATGAGTAAGGACTTTCTAACATAAGACATACGATATTAGCCTCTTCCACAATTACATGCGCCAGTATACTTTTTTTTTTTTTTTACCCTCCCAAATATTGGGGGGGATGATAATACAGGCCATCCCCCCCACCTAAAATATTGGGGGGGATATATCCCCCCATCCCCCCCGTGATCGACGCCCCTGGCTTAGGCCATGACAAATAAATGGTTGGATTGGCGTAACCCGCCCGACCCTAAAAATACCGCCGACCCTAAAGGTTTTTTCTGATTAAAAAAATTTAAAAAATTAAAAAAATCAAAATAATAATAATAAATTATTTTTCCCAAAATGTTGCGATATAAGTGTTATTTGTGTGTTATCTGTGTGTGTTTTTGTGTATTTGTGCGAATCCTGAAAAAAAAACACCCTACCTACCTAGTACCCTAATGTTTGGTTGCCCGTAATACTCCAATCCAAAAAAAAATTTGTCTGGGCCTTATGTGCCGCGACACAATCAATGGCATTTGCCTGTACATAATCGCCGATGGGTCGACCAGTTCTCCCCGGTTTTCACTGGCAACTATTCTATAATTTCATACCACATATTTAGGTGATACGTATAGCGTATCACGTATTGTTATTACTCAGCGGGGTGTTTCCACAATCGCACAATACTTCACGATCATCTCTGGCTTTGTGTATATAACTCGTGTCATGTTACAAGGCTCGATCTCGATAAGATCTTGTTCATAACATATCAAATCATCATGCGACATCATTTGATAACGCTACCACGATCCGTCGTCATTTCCCGCGGTCATTCCGATTTCATTCGACATCATTTTGATAACGCTATCACGATCCGTCTTTATTTCCCGCGGTCATTACGATCTCCAAATATACCGCAATTGTGGAAACACAATTATTTTTATTCTTTTTCTTTGCACGTTTTTTGTGTCTCGTGTCTGTAAAATTTGGCTGGGGATATGATAATGAAACCTGGTGAACATAATAGACCTTGGTCCGACATTGTGCACCTGGGTAATGATTATGACGGTACTACTCTGTGACGTCATGGAGACGCCATTTTGTGAAATATTTCAACAGCCCATACCTTTCTTACGTAATGGTATATTTTCACCAAATTCTGTACATGGCAAGCTAAGTTCAAGGGCTATATAAAAATGTCGCACCCAAGGTCGTACGGACAACGACGGACGCGTACGCGCGCGTCAAAGGGTAAAAATCCTTGAAAAATTCTCAAATCAACCGGCGAACCAATTTTCCATACGTTCCAGGTCATTCCGAGCATTTCAAAATTTTGCGCGCGTGCGCGTTTGCGCGCGCGCTTTTTCACGCGTAGCGCGCACGGAACAAAAAAATGGCGTTTTTTTTTTTGGAAACTGTTCCCAATACTTTCTATGATAAATTAAAACAGTTCCCAGATCTCCTCGACCAAAAACGCTCGAACAGGAGGGCGTAAAACTTTAAAATCCGCGAGTGCTGCTATGCACAAAATATGTACAAAATATGCACTTTTTTAATTGATAATAATTTTTAAAATCCACGGGCAATTTTGTTAAAAATATTTTTCCTTGCAGACGAATGAGTTGTAGATACAACGTCATGCATCCTTATTGCCAACCAAACCTCATTATGTAATCATATGACCATGAGAAGTTAACATTACCAGTTTTCAACGATTTTATCATTTGCGATTATGTGTATATCGTGTTTGGATTCCGATATCTCGGTCAATTCTGCTTGAATCTGTCCCAAGTTTTGATATCTTGTAGCTGGGACGATTCTGAACAATTACTATTTCTTTCCGACCGGAAATGTGCCGATGCGCGCGTGCTACACATGAAATCCGCGCGTGCTGCCATATGTAAAATATGTGAAAATGTGGTAAAAACATGCCCTGTTCAATTGATCATAAATTTGAAAATCCATGTTCAGTATTTTGGTCGTTATGTTTTCGTGATAGAGTATGAGTTGTAGGTATAGTGCGATATTCAAAGTTCGCAAACCGGACATCATGACGTCATCAAATTGCCATGAAAAGCGAAAATTTAATTTTGATTGATTTCATAAATTTTGTATTATGTTTGGAAGGTGCAGTTGTGCTTCTATCTCCTTCGATTCCGCTCGAATACGTCTACAATTTTGATATGTTGTAGAGGAGATATTGAGGAAAAATAATATGTTCCTATTAATTTGCTCAAATAATGGCAACATTTGTTTTTCCTTTATTGCAATTTATCATACAAATATTTCAATAAATTCCAGGTAAGCCGTTATATTTCTTTTGTTTCGTAACTTATGGCGTTTTTAATTAGATGTTTGAAAACAGTAATTGATTCTCAATACAGCGCACATCAAATTTATCCATATAATGCGTTGCCAATTAACGAGACCAGAACACCCTCCCCAATGTTAGGGTCTTCGCCCTCATACTACATCATACAATTTTATGAAACGCCCCTCCTTCCAGTAACGGTCAAAATAGTCTCTCACCCCTAGCATTTG